>MJUU01047016.1:88059-101448 GCA_002080025.1 Modiolus philippinarum | reverse complement strand
AGTCATTTGGAAAATTTCAACACCCAAGTGCACATCTTTGGGTGGTGACCTATCTACCTGTGAAGTTTGATTATGATTGGGCAAGTGATCTCTGAGAATTTGGTTGGACAAGACGATTTTTGAGGCGGAATAATAATAATAATAACTAGATTTGCAATTGCAAGCAATAGCTGATGTCGCCCCTGGCAGCCAATTCCATGCTTCCATCGTGTTCGCAGCGTCAAAATCTACCTAAAAATCAATTTTCGTTGAAATCTGATAAAGTAAAATTTTGACGTATTTTGGCGGCCATCTTGGCAATGGCGGCTATTTTGGAAATTTTTTTTGATGCATGCCCAACTTCTTATGATGATCCAACTTTATGCCAAATATGAATGAATTCTGTCAAGGCCTGTCTGAGATATTAACATTTTCGTTGAAATCGGACAAATTTAAAACGTTGACGTAACTTGGCAGCCATCTTGAAAATGGCAGCCATTTTGATTTTTTTTTAGTGGAGGTACATTTCCACAAGGTGATCCAACTTTGTACCAAATTTGAATTAGTCGATGATTCCATCTTGTTTGTAGTGTCAAAATTTACTTAGAATTCAATTTTCGTTGAAATCAGACAATGTTGAAATATGACGTATTTTGGCGGCCATCTTGAATATGGCGGACATTTTGCAAACTTTTTTTCTCATGAATTCCTTCCACTCATCTTATTAGACATTGATACAAAATATGAACAAATTCTGCCAAGCAGTTCCTGATATATTGAATCTTCAAAATGGCGGCCATCTTGAAATTGGCAGCCATTTTGAAAATTTTTGTTAGTGCATGCACATCTTCTCATGGTGGTTCTACTTTGTGCTCAGTATAAATGAATTCTGTGCAGGCATCTTTGAGAATGAAGGCGGACAAAAATCATTGGAAGAAAAAAAAAAACGAGAAAAGCAATAACAATACTAGATTTGCAAGTGCAAGCAATAGCAGATGTCGCCCCAGACGTCCAAGTCGATGATTCCATCTTGTTTGTGGTGTCAAAATCTACCTAAAAATCAATTTTCGTTGAAATCTGGCAATGTTTGACGTCCTTTGTCGGGCATCTTGAATATGGCGGACATTTTGCAAAATTTTTTCGCATGAATTCCTTCCTCTTATCTTTTTAAACATTGGCACAAAATATAAACAAATTCTGCCATTCAGTGCCTGATTTATTGAATCCTCAATATTTTGACGTAAAATGGCGGCCATCTTGAAAATGGCAGCCATTTTGAAAATGTTTGTTAGTGCATGCACATCTTCTCATGGTGGCTCAACTTTGTGCCAAGTATGAATGAATTCTGTCCAGGTATCTTTGAGAAAATAGCCGGACAAAAATCATTGGAAGAAAATAAAAAAGAAAAGCAATAACAATACTAGATTTGCAATTGCAAGCAATAGCTGATGTCGCCCCTGACAGCCAATTCGATGATTCCAGCTTGTTCGCGGCATCAAAATCTACCTAGAAATCAAATTTCGTTGAAATCCGACAAAGTTGAAAATTTTACATATTTTGGCGGCCATCTTGGAAAAGGCGGCCATGTTGATAAAAAAATTCCTTGCATACATCCCTCCAGATAGTGATCCAACTTTGTACCAAATATGAATTAATTCTGTTGAAGCATAACTGAGAAAATTTCAATTTTTGTTAAAACTGGACGAATTTCGAATTTTTCGTATTTTGGTAGCCATTTTGAAAATGGCGGTCGCTTTGAAAAAAAAATTTCCTCCCATGCACCCCTACAGGTAGTTATCCGTAGTTATGATTTCCGTCCTGGCATCATTGAGATATAAGCCGGACAAAAAGAGGTGGAAGAAAGAAACAATAATAATGAATAATAATAATAATAATAGTAGAGAAACGGACCAAAAACAATATGTCGTCCCGACTACGTCTGGGGCGACATAACTAAATTTGCAATTGCAAGCAATAGCTGATGTCGCCCCTGGCAGCAAATTTGATGATTCCATCCCATTCGCAGCGCCAAAATCTACATAGAAATCAATTTTCATTGAAATCGGACAAAGTTGAAATTTTTGACGTATTTTAGGCGGCCATCTTGAAAATGACGGCCATTTTGAAATTTTTTTGCATAAATTCCTTTCTCTCATCTTACTGAACATTTTTGTACAATATGATCAAATTCTTCAATACAGTTCCTGAGATATTGAATCATCCATTTCTCAACATAAAAGGGCGGCCATCTTGGAAATGGCGGCCATTTTGAAAATTTTGGCCGGTGCATGCACATCTTCTCATGGTGCTCCAACTTTGTGCCAAGTATGAATGAATTCTATCCAGGCATCTTTGAGAAAACAGGTGGACAAAAATCCTTGGAAGAAAGAAAGAATAAAGAAAAATAATGATAACAAAGAAACGGACCAAAAACAATATGTCGTCCCGACTACGTCTGGGGCGATATAACTAGATTTGCAATTGCAAGCAATAGCTGATGTCGCCCCTGGCAGCCAATTTGATGCTTCCATCTTTTTCGCAGCGTAATAATCTACCTAGAAATCTATTTTCGTTGAAATTGGACAAAGTTGAAATTTTGACGTATTTTGGCGGCCATCTTAAAATGGCGGCCATTTTGAATGTTTTTTGCTGCATGTCCAGTTTCTTATGGTGATTCAATTTTCTGCCAAATATGATTGAAATCTGCCATGGCATATTTGAGATTTTATCATCTGGGGCGACATAACTAGATTTGCAATGCCAAGCAATTGTTGATGTCGCCCCTGGCAGCCAATTCGAAGATTCCACCTTGTTCGCAGTGTCAAAATCTACCTAGAAATCAATTTTCGTTGAAATCGGTCGAAGTTGAAATTTTAACGTATTTTGGGGGCCATCTTGGAAATGTCGGCCATTTTGAAAATTATTTTGTTGCATGCCCATCTTCTAATGGTGATTCAGCTTTTTGCCAAATATGAATGAATTCTGGCAAGGCATGTTTGGGATTTGATGATTTTTATGGAAATCGGACATATTCAAAACACTGAAGTAAGGTGGCAGCCATCTTGACAATTGCAGCCATTTTGAAATTTTTTTCGGTGGAGGTACAACTCCATAAGGTGATTCAACTTTGTACTAAATATGAATGAAATCTGTCTAGGCATCTCTGAGAACTAAGCCGGACAAAAATAGTTGGAAGAAAGAAAGAAAGAAGGCATAATAATAATAAGAATTTATAACTGTATCAGGATGCTGATATAAAAGTCTCCAAAACGAACTCCCAAATTGGAAATCCAGGCTACAAATCACTTCCACACATCATAGCCAACCTGTCTGTTGAGTTTCATTCAATTCTGAGCACTTTCAATTTTCCCACCTTTTTTTCTGTTTCCATGGCAACTGGTGCCATTTTGAAGTCTTGGAGACCGGAACCCTATTTCCCATGTCCTAAGCAACCTTTCTGTAAAGTTTCATTCAATTCGGAGCACTTTCATTTTCCCGCCTTTTTTTGCAATTTCCATGACAACCGGTGCCAAATTGTAGTCTTGGAGACTGGAACCCTATTTCCTATAGCCAAAGCAACCTTTCTGTAAAAATTCATCCAATTCCCAGCACTTTCATTTTCCCGCCTTTTTTGCAATTTTCATGGCAACCGGTGCCAAGTTGAAGTCTTGGAGACCAGAAACCATTTCCCCGTGTCCTAGGCAACATCCTGTAAAGTTTCATCCAATTCTGAGCACTTTCATTTTCCCGCCTTTTTTGCCGTTTCCATGGAACCCGGTGCCATTTTGAAAATTTCAAGACCTGTTTGCACCTTTCGGGATTGGGATCCATCTTCCTGTGAAGTTTGGTGAAGATCGGACTATTAGTTTCCGAGAAAATGGTCGGACAAATTTTGAGGCGGAAAGACAAGAAGAACAAGAAAAATAACTAGATTTGCAATTGCAAGCAATAGCCGATGTCACCCCAGACTCCCCATTCAATGATTCCACCTCATTCACAGCGTCAAAATCTACATAAAAATCTAATTTCGTTGAAATCGGACAATGTTGAAATTTTGACGTATTTTGGCGGCCATCTTGGAAATGGCGGCCATTTTGAAAATTTTTTCCGCAAAAAAATCTTCTCCTTATCTTGATCTAACTTCATACCAAGTTTCATTTGATTACATCAAGCCATTTCAAAATAATCCTTCGAACAAAATTATTGGAAGAATAATAATAATAAAAAGAAGAAGACGAAGAATAATAATCAGAAGAAACGTAGAATAACAACATGTCACCCCGACAAAGTCTGGGGTGACATAATAATAATGAATAATGAAGAATAGAGAAACAGACAAAGAACAATATGTCGTCCCGACTACGTCTGGGGCGACATAATAATAATAATAATGAATAATGAATAATAGAGAAACAGACAAAGAACAATATGTCGTCCCGACTACGTCTGGGGCGACATAACTAGATTTGCAATTGCAAGCAATAGCTGATGTCGCCCCTGGCAGCCAATTCGATGCTTCCATCTTGTTCGCAGCATCAAAATCTACCTAGAAATCAATTTTCATTGAAATCGGACAATGTTGAAATTTTGACGTTTTTTGGCGGCCATCTTGGAAATGGCGGCCATCTTGAAAATTTTTGGTGGTGCATGCACATCTTCTTATAGTGGTCCAACTTTGTGCCAAGTATCAATGAGTTCTGTTGAAGCATCTCAGAGAAAATCACCGGACAAAAAATAGGTGGAAGAAAGAAACAATAATGAATAATAATAATAACTAGATTTGCAATTGCAAGCAATAGCTGATGTCGCCCCAGACGTCCAAGTCGATGATTCCATCTTGTTTGTAGTGTTAAAATCTACCTAAAAGTCAATTTTCGTTGAAATCGGACAATATTGAAATTTTGACGTATTTTTCGGCCATTTTGAAAATGGCGGATATTTTGCAAATTTTTTTCGCATGAATTCCTTCCGCTCATCTTATTAAACATTAATATCAAATATGAACAAATTCTGCCAATGAGTTATTGATTTATTAAATCCTCAATATTTTGACGTAAAATGGCGGCCATCTTGAAAATGGCAGCCATTTTGAAAATTATTGTTACTGCATGCACATCTTCATATGCTTGTTCAACTTTGTGCTAAGTATGAATGAATTCCGTCCAGGCATCTTTGAGAAAATAGCCGGACAAAAATCATTGGAAGAAAATAAAAGAGAAAAGCAATAACAACTAGATTTGCAATTGCAAGCAATAGCTGATGTCGCCCCTGGCAGCCAATTCGATGTTCCATCATGTTCGCAGCATCAAAATCTACCTAGAAATCAATTTTCATTGAATTCCGACAAAGTTGAAATTTCGACGTAATTTGGCGGCCATCTTGAAAACGGCAGCCATTTTGAAAATTTTTGTCGGTACATGCACATCTTCTCATACTGGTCCAACTTTGTGCCAAGTATCAATGAGTTCTGTTGAAGCATCTCAGAGAAAATCACTGGACAAAAATAGGTGGAAGAAAGAATCAATAATGAATAATAATAATAATAATAATAATAATAATAATAAAGAAACGGGCAAAGAACAATATGTCGTCCCGACTACGTCTGGGGCGACATAATACTAGATTTGCAATTGCAAGCAATAGCTGATGTCACCCCAGACTCTTCACTAGACGATCCCATGTTGTTCGCAGCGTCAAAATCTACCTAGAAATCAATTTTCATTGAAATCCGACAAAGTCAAAATTCCGACGTAAATTGGCCGCCATCTTTGAAATGGCGGCCATTTTGAAAATTTTTTTCACAGAAAGCACAACTCCTTATGCTGATCTTCCATCATGCCAAGTTTCATTCCTTTACTTCGAGGCATTTCAAAATAATCCTGCGGACAAAATTTATTGGAATAATAATAATAATAATAATAATCAGAAGAAACGTAGAATAACAACATGTCACCCCGACAAAGTCTGGGGTGACATAAAAATAAGAATTGAGTAAAAACAATAAGTCTCCTCAAACTTCGTTTGGGAGACTTAATAATAATATAATATTAATAATAACAAAGAAACGTACCAATAACAATATGTCGTCCCGACTACGTCTGGGGCGACATAACTACTATGTCAATTGTTCGAAGAACAATTGATAGGTCTTTCCGTGATGTTGCGTCATAATGTTCTAAATATTGATCATGAATAAAACCAATATTCTAAGGTTAATATGTACATTTATTGATTCTTTAACATGAACTACGAGTTTTGGCTGTGACCTTGACCTGATTTTGAAGGTCATGTCTTGCTCAACATTTGTTGCATGAATACATGTTTGTATCTTCAATGGTATTTGAGCTATAGGCAAAAATCCCAAATTCGGACATCAAAATCGGTTTTTGATCCATAGATCCAAAACTGTAGGTCCAATCATTTCGGACCAAATGTAACAAATGTAGATCTCAACAAGACACACATTTTCTCCGTAACATTTAATCAGCCATCTGTTACGGTTTCCCAGTTAATCCAATAACAAGGTCTGAAGTCAAAGTTCAAAGTGACCAATGACCTTTGACCTTGGTATTTTTAGATGTAACACATATCACCTAAGACGAAAGGCTCCCACCTCTTACCATTTTTGGTAAAAACGTATTCAAAGATGTGACGAAATTTTGCGTTGGCATAACTCATGAACGGTCCACCGTAGAGTTTCGGTCCTAATGTAACGAAGATCCGTCATGACCTAACAAACATTTTTGCTATTACACTTCTTAAGCTATATCTTATGATTTCTAAGTTTATCCAATGACAACGTTTTTAGGACTTTGGGCGAAAATTCGTGAACGGAAAAAGATTTTCGACCGTTCCCTATTTTGGCACAACTAGACATGGTCTTGATTATTGTCATAAAGTTTCAAAAGGATATCTCCAACCAATTTTCCGAAAATGGGGAAGAAAAGATAATAACAATAATAACTAGTATGTCAATTGTTCGAAGAACAATTGATAGGTCTTTCCCTGAAGTTGCATCATAAATGTTCTCATTATTGATTCATAGCTAAAATCAACATACTAAGCTTGATACGTACTTTTATTAATTCTTAGGTATGAAAAAAAAATTTGACTATGACCTTGACCTTATTTTGATTGATTGATTGATTGAATATTGTTTAACGTCTACTCAGCAATATTTCAGCTATATCAAGACGAGAACAAGTTCATTAACAAATAATCACTTTGGGGTATGGAAAGGGCCATATGACGGGAAATTATGATAGCCACTGGAAAAGTAGGGTGAAATCGTCAAGGGCGGAGAATTTAGCCTTGTAGCCGATCACCTACGGACCACCCCAAAAGGAGCTTGCTACAAGGGTTCTTTAACGTGCAGGAAGCGTGGCGTTTCTTCCAACACGTGGACCTGAGTTTACATCCCATCCGGAAGATGGGTTGTGTATTTATCAATCCCGCACAACCACGGAATGGGTCCTATTTCTATATCCCGGGACCCTCGGGGTCAGCCTCCGTTTAGGAGGGGTCACACCCCGCAAGCCGGAGATACTAGGTCCTATTTCTATATCCCGGGGTTCCCTCGGGTCCTCTCTTAGGAAGACTCATACTCCAAGCTCAGAGGATGCTGCGGGCCTATTCATAAGCCGGGACCGCGCACGGCGGGACCTCATTTTGAAGGTCACATCTTCCTGAACATTTTTTGTATTGAGTGTCTTGTTGTATCTTCAATGGTATTTGAGCTATAACTGAAAAACACAAAATCGGACATCAAAAATCGGTTTTTGGCCCATAGGCCAAAAACGATAGGTCCAATCATTTTGACCCAATGTAACAAATGTAGATCTCAACAAGACACACATTTTCTCCATTACATTTAATCAGCTATCCATTACCAGTTCTGAGTTAATCCCATAACAAGGTCTGGGGTCAAAGTTCAAACTGACCAATGACCTTTGACCTTAGCATTTTCAGATGTTACACATGTCACCTAAGTTGAATTGAAAAGGTTTCAGGTTTCTATCTCTTACCGTTTTCGAGAAAAACATACTTAAAAATGTGAAAAAAATTTCAAGGGGCATAACTCACGAACGGTCCATCTTAGAGTTTTGATCCAAATGTAACGAAGGTCCGCTGTGACCTAAGAAACATTTTTGTCATTACTCTTTATCAGCTATCTCTCATGGTTTCTGAGTTTATACCATAACAAGATTTTAGGACCAGGGGGAAATAATTCGTGAACGAAAAAGATTTTCGACCGTTCCCTGTTTCTTATCAACTAGACATGGTCTAGACTACTATCTTAAAATATCAAAAGGATTTGTCCAGCCAATTTTCCGGGAATGAGGCAGAAAAGAATAATAATAATAATAATAATCAGAAGAACAAATACAGAAAGGTCTTTCCCTTGGAAAGGGGAAAGACCTTAAAATGAAACGGTAAAAACAGAAGAAGTCGCCAAACTTTGTTTGGGCGACTTAAAAATAACTAGATTTGCAATTGCAAGCAATAGCTGATGTCGCCCCTGACAGGCAATTCGATGATTCCGGCTTGTTCACAGCATCAAAATCTACCTAGAAATCAAATTTCGTTGAAATCAGACGAAGTTGAAATTTTTACGTATTTCGGCGACCATCTTGGAATAGACAGCCATGTTGAAAAAAATTTGCCTCGCATACCATCCTCCAGATAGTGATCCAACTTTGTACCAAATATGAATGAATTCTGACAAAGCATGAATGAGAAAATTTCAATTTTTGTTAAAATTGGATGAATTTCGAATTTTTCGTATTTTGGCAGCCATCTTGGAAATGGCAGCGACTTTGAAAAAAAATTTACTTGCATGCATCCCTCCAGATAGTATTCCAACTTTGTACCAAATATGAATGATTTCTGTCCAGGCATCATTGAAAAATAAGCCGGACAAAAAGAGGTGGAAGAAAGAAAGAAAAAAAGCGTAATAATAACAAAAAACAGACCAAAATCAATATGTTGTCCTGACTACGTCTGGGGCGACATTATAACTAGTATTAATTGTGTTTGGATGCAAACACAAGAAGTCTCCCAAACGAACTTCCATGTCAGAATTCAAAGGCTTTAGATGGGCTCCACAGATTTTAAACAACATTCCTATCAAATCATTCATTTCTGAGCACTTTGCATTTTCCCGCCTTTTTTCTGTTTCCATGGCAACTTGCAACAATTTAAAGTCTTGGAGACCGGAACCCAATCCTACACATGTTGAACAACCTTCCTATAAAATTTCATCAAATTCTGAGCACTTTGGTTTTCCCGCCTTTCTTACAATTTCCATAGAACAGGTGGCCATTTTGAAGTCTTGGAGACCAGAACTCAATTCTACACCTGTGAGGCAACCTTCCTATAAAATTTCATCCAATTCTGAACACTTTGATTTTCCTGCCTTTTTGTTACCATTTTCATGGCATCGGTTGCCATTTTGAAGTCTTGGAGACCAGAAACCCATTCTACACATGTTAGACAACCTTCCTATAAAATTTCATCCAATTCTGAGCACTTTGATTTTCCCGCCTTTTTTGCTGTTTTCATGGTAACCGGTGCCATTTTCAAAATTCCAAGACTGGAAAGCACTCGTGTTCGAGGAATTTGGTGGACATAGTCGCGGCGGAAAAGGAAATAATAATAATAACGAGTGATGATATGTTTGCATGCAAACACAAGTCACCCAAACCAGATTCCATACTAAATTGCTCTTTGAAAGAATGTTGTGTTGTAAATTTATCACCAATGATTGTAATAATGTTTTCGGAGTTTATTGTTTTTTTATTCCTCATATCAGAATTAGTGTTTAAAATTCATTATGTTTTCGTCTATCAGTGCTAGTAGTGCTTTGATTCGCAGGTACAAATATTTTCTTTATTGCGTCAGAAAGGAAGTTGCGTCATAATGTTCTCATTATTGATTCATCACTGAAACCAACATTCCAAGCTGAATATGCGTATTAATTGATATTTTAACATGAAATAAAGTTTTGGGGTGTGACCTTGACCTCATTTTGAAGGTCCCGTCTTCCTGAACATTTTGTATGTTGGATGTCTTTTTGTATCTTCAACGGTATTTGAGCTATAAGCAAAAAACCTCAAAATCGGACATCAAAATTGGTTTTTGGTCCATAGGTCGAAAACGGTTGGTCCAATAATTTTGGACCTAATGTTACAAATGTAGATCTTAACAAGACACACATTTTTGCAATTACATGTTTTCAGCTATCTATTACCGTTTAACAGTTATAACAAAAACAAGGTCTAGGGTCAAAGTGACCAGTGACCTTTGACCTTAGCATTTTTAAATGTAACACATATCACCTAAGATGAATGAAAAAGGTTTCAGGTTTCTATCTTTTACCGTTTTCGAGAAAAAAACATGTTTTAAGATATGACGAAATTTTCAAGGGACATAGCGAAGAGTTGACCATAGAGTTTCGGTCCAAATGTAACGAATGTCCGTCATGACCAAACAACATTTTTGTCATTTCATTTAATCATCTATCTTTTACGGTTTCAAAGTTATTCCAATAAGAAGGTTTGAGGTCAAAGTTCAAAGTGACCAATGACCGTGGTCATTTTGGAAATTTTTAGACCTTCCTGCACATCTTGGGGTTGGAATCTACAATGGTACCAAGTTTCATAAAGTTTGGTCCACCAGTCTTTGAGAAAATGTTTGAACAATGTTTGAAAAATCATAGAGGAATAATAATAATGATAATAACGAGTGATAATGTGTTTGCAAGCAAACACAGAAGTCACCCAACCAGAACTTATTCATTAATGTTCTTTGAAAGAACAATGTGTCCTCAATCTAAGAACTTGGTCTTAAGTTATCGTGATTCTGTCTATAAGTGATATCAGTATTTTTGATTAACCTGTACACACTTTGTGATTGCATCAGTAAATTTATTTCTATTCATATACAAAAAAATTCCGATGTTGCATATAAAAACTGTAAATTTCGTTATGCTGTACACGTGTTTCAAGGAGTTACCTCTCATCAGCAGCATTAATATCAAATAATATGGAAAGCCATGATCCAAAAGTTGTCTCAAAAGAAGTACTCATTACCAAAAAAATCGAAATAGGAAGCCAAATCCAGTACCAAGGACATCTACCGAGTGCCATACACGGAATGAAGCCTCAGTATTTTTAAGTGGTCAGAATTTTGATAAAAACAGTAAATTTGTATAACATGCAAGGTAAAAATTTCCTGTCAGACAAGTCTGACTATCGGGCTTGTGAATACCTTCGGGGACCTCAGGTCCACCAGCAGTGGCATCGGCCCAATGGTTCAAAATACAAAAAAATACCGATGTTGCATAAAAAACTGTAAATTTCGTTATGCTGTACACGTGTTTAAAGGAGTTACCTCTCATCAGCAGCATTAATATCAAATAATATGGAAAGCCATGATCTATTATGAAGTAAGGCATTTCCTCTTTAGTGTGTAATTATATTATAATTTCAAATTACATTGAAATACATACATGTTTCATTGAATTTTGACCACCCATTTTTGAGAAAACTAGTATGTCAATTGTTCAAAAAACAATTGATAGGTCTTTCACGAAAGTTGTGTCATAATATTATCGTAAATGATCAACAATTTAAGCTTAATATGTACATTTATTGATACTTTTATGCGAAATAAAGTTTTTGGCTATGACCTAGGACTTTGACCTTGACCTCACTTTGAAGGTCACATCTTCCTTTACATTTTTTGTATTGAATGTCTCTTTGTATTTTCAATTGTATTCGAGCTATAAGCAAAAAACCCAAAATCAGACATCAAAAATCGGTTTTTGGTCCATAGGTCCAAAACGGTTGGTCCAATAATTTTGAACCCAATGTAACAAATGTATTTCTTAATACAATACGCATTTTCGCCATTACATTTTATCAGCTATCTGTCACGATTTCCGAGATAATCCAATAATAAGGTCAGGGGTTAAAGTTCAAAGTGACCAATGACCTTTGACCTTGGCATTTTTAAATGTAACACATATCACCTAAGTTGAATGGAAAAGGTTTCAGGTTCCTATCTCTAACCGTTTTCGAGAAAAACCTACTTAAAAGATATGACGAAACTTTCAATGGGCATAACTCCTGAACGGTTGACCCTGGAGTTTCAGTCCAAAATACCGAAGGTCCGTCATGACCTAACAAACATTTTGGCCATATACTTAATCAGCTATCTTTTACCGTTTCCGTGTTAATTCAATTAAAAGATTTAGGGTCAAAGTTCAAAGTGACCAATGGTGGAGGTCATTTTGAAAATTTGAATACCCAAATGCACATCTTGGGATGGATATCTACCTTCATGTGAAGTTTGGTAGTGATTTGGCAAGTTGTCTCCGAGAATTTGACCGGACAAGATGATGGCAAGAAGAGGAAGAATAGAATTGAAAGGAACCAGTTCAAAGGAAACAGTAAAGAATAGAAGAGGCTCAGTACAGGGATATTCATTCTCAAACACGCTATCTCACAAACTGTTAAAAACAAACAATATAAATTAATTAATAAACACTAATTGCATAACCTCAAAATAACATTTAGATATTATGCATTAAAAACGCCCCGTCACATTCTCCCCCTGTCACGGAAAATGACGTCCTCGTCATTTACCAATAAAAAGTTCTGCAATGTAAAAGAACAAAAATCATTTGCCTGAAATTAACTGCAATAAAGCATCTGTGACTTTATCATCTGCTGTACTCAGAGTACCTTCTTAAATCACAGAGTGTAAAAAACTAGCTCTGGATTCCCAATCTGACTGTTGCGAACGCACATATGCCTTCAAATACGATGGTTCGCGACGCACACGACCAGAGCGTCGAGGAAGCTGCTGTTCATCATCACCAGAGTTATCATCTTCTGCTGAAGGGTTCTCTTCTGCAGGCTGATCAGGCTGGTGTTGAACTGTCTCAATAGCAATATCTGGTTCATCGTCATCCACATTTAATCCAGGAACAGATAATTGGTCGTCACCAATACTGTCCTGGTCCTGATCATCAACTATGGTTTCAGTCTGGACATCTTGTGGGACATCAGACACCATATCTCCCCGGGGTACATATACATAATAATCTGAATCTTCAGACTCTGTAATAGTAATATCTCCATCTGTGTTGATGTCGATAACAGAGCTGGTTTTCTTCCTCGGCTTAGGCTTTGGTCTTTCCTTATCTCTCTTTCTAGGCACAGGAACTGGTTTATTCTGGTTATCGTGAGTTACTCTAGTCAGATGACCAATGGGAAGTAGTAGATTCCTGTGTAAGGTACGTTTCCGTCCTTCCCCAGATTCCTTTTCAACATCGTACACAGGAATATCTTTGTTCGGTTGACGAACTACGATGTATGCATCTTCCTCCCATTTATCCGCTAACTT
>MJUU01047016.1:42929-87914 GCA_002080025.1 Modiolus philippinarum | reverse complement strand
CTGTTTCTGAGATTGTCAACGTACTTAGTTAAGGTCTGAGGATGTTGCTCTCGTTGAATACCAAATGCAGTGTCAATTGGCAGGCGTGGGTTCCTTCCAAACATCAAAAAGAAGGGTGACTGGTTAGTGGTCTCGTGTCGAGTACAGTTATATGCATGTACTACAGTGGCGACATGGGATTTCCAATCAGCCTTTTGATGTGGTTCTAGTGTCCTAAGCATGTCAATCAATGTGCGGTTGAATCTTTCAACTTGACCATTGCCCATAGGATGGTAAGGCGTAGTACGTGACTGTTGCATTCCGGTGATGTTGCAAAGTTCTTTGATGATTCTGCTTTGAAAGTTGGCACCCTGGTCTGAATGAATGCGTTTCGGAAACCCATAATGGACTATAAAGTTGTTGTAGAAGACTTCTGCCGTTGTTCTGTCAAGCTGATTGCGTGTTGGAAAGCAATAGCGTACTTCGTGAAGTGGTCTGTTATAACAAGTAGATGTTGATAGCCTCCTTTCGATGGTTCCAATGATAAATAATCCATGCAGACCAGTTCTAAAGGTTGGGATGTCTGGATCGAAACTAATGGTGCCCTGTCTCGCACTGGTGTTTTTCGATGGAGACAGCGGTTGCAATTCTTAATCCATTCTTCGGTATCTCTGGTCATTCCATACCAATAGAATCTATCCCTGATTAGCGAAAGTGTTCTTTCTCTGCCTAAGTGACCCATCTTATTGTGGAGAGCTGTCAATACTGTTGGAACTAGTGATGGTGGCAAAACAACTTGGGTGATGGTTTCCCCGTTGAATTCAACCTTTCTATGGAGTATTCCATCCATCAAGTACAGCTTTTCAAAATTTCTCCACATGGCAGAATGAACAGGAGTTCTTGGCAAATCCTTCCTTGGTGGCTTATTGTTTCTCTCAACGTGATTAATCCATATCTTTAGGACTGGATCAAGGCGTTGATGCTCTCCAGCGTTGACATTACCCATAACCTCAGCTGCATCTTGAACCACATCGACTACCTCGGCTGACATACTCAGACTTTCTATATATGGTGTACTGACGGCATTGCAAGTGGCTCGCACCAAATCTGTGGGAATGGTGGTCTTTGCATCGCTGTCCTGTAGACCTGGTAGTCGTGACAGACCATCAGCATCGTCGTTCTTGGATCCTGCACGATACTTGATGTCGAAATCGAAGGACACCAAAGCAGCTATCCAACGATGGCCAGTGGCATCTAGTTTCGCTGTCGTCAATACGTAAGTGAGGGGGTTGTTGTCGGTGATGACGGTAAACTTTGGTCCAGTAAGGTAATCAGCAAATTTCTCTGTCACTGCCCACTTCAAGGCAAGGAATTCCAATTTGTGGACAGGATAATTCCTTTCGGATTTACTAAGACCCCGACTGGCATAAGCAATAACCTTTTTGGATCCTTGGTGGTTCTGGTATAATACGGCACCAAGTCCTTTCCCGCTCGCATCTGTATGGAGTTCAAAAGGCTCCTTAAGATCTGGAAATCCTAAGATGGGTGGATTGGCAAGCTTGTTTTTCAAGGTCTCAAATGCCAACTGTTCTTCACTACCCCATTTCCAAATCTTTGGTGTTGTCGCTTTATCTTTTTTCTTCCCTCGACCTTTCTTTAATGGTGTGGGCATCAGGTCATTCAGTGGTCTGGCGATCTCTTTATAAACTTCCTATAGTACCCCACAAAACCAAGGAATTGGCGTACAGCTTCCGGTGTTGTTGGTACTGGCCAGTTCACGACCTTATCCACTTTGGCAGGGTCTGGTTCGATGCCATTCTCGCTGACAATGTGTCCAACATACTTGACTTTCTTCATGAAGAGGCTGCATTTGGCAGGTGACAACTTGAAACCAGCTTCTCTGAGTCGTTGGAAGACTTGGTGTAATCTGTCTACATGTTCCTCATAAGTGCTGGAGAAGATTATCACGTCATCAAGATATGCCAGACAAATCGACATGTTGAGGTCTCCAAGTATGTCCTCCATTAGTCGTTGATATGTAGCTGGGCTATTGGAAAGCCCAAATGGCATTCGATTGAACTCGTAGAATCCGAGTGGGCCGACCGTAAATGCTGTCCTTTCTTTGTGTGACTCCTCAATTTCTATCTGGTGGTACCCGCTCTTCATATCAATCACACTGAAGTATTTATTGCCTCCTAACAAATCTAGTAAGTCATCAATCCTTGGAAGGGCGTATGAGTCTTTGATGGTACGTTGATTGAGTTGTCGAAAGTCAATACACATACGTAGCTTTCCATCTTTCTTCCTACACAATACAACATTTGAACACCAAGGCGAATAGGATTTGCGTATGACCCCAGCAGCAAGAAGTTGTTGAAGGTGGTTTTTCACTTCTTGGATCATAGATGGTGGAATCTTTCTATGTCTCTGCTTGAAGGGAATATTATCCATTAGGTCAATCCTATGTTTGACTGCTGTTGCGAGTCCAATATCAGTGTCGCCGGTTGAAAATAAATCCTTAAATTGATGAAGAAATAACTCGGCTTCTCTTTGTTGTTCCGTGTTAAGTAAATCTGTTGATATCTTAACGTCATCAATGAAGCTTGCTGTTTTATTTGATGTATTATCAGTGGGCATCTCTGTTATGTTGACAGGTTGAAGCTCACAAAGAACTGCTTTAGGTTCAATGACAATGGTCCTGGTTGTAACATTGTTAAGTTGAACTGGTACAGGGTTTCCATGTTGATACCTATATGTCACTATAGCAGGAGTGATATCCAAATCATCTGGTATGGTAGCATGTGTTGTGGCTTGCAAGATGGCGCAGACAGGTTGATAAGATATCTCCTTATCTAAGCATCTCTGAATGGTGGTCGAACTATTCGGTCTTATAATGATGCGTTTCTGTTTGGCATTGCGTACTAAGGCCAACCTATTGTTGCATCTACTAAGTTCTTTCTCTTGTAATGACATGCATATGAAAGTCAAATACCAAGGTGTATGGAGGTGTGCTTCTTGAAGAAAACGCTGGCCATATTTCTGCTTAGTGGAATCCATAAGCACAGTTAGGACATTAGTTCCAAGTAAAATTGGTGTACTAGAATGGTACTTGCTGGTAGGTACAACCAAAAACAAAGCATTGGTGGATTCAGATGGTAGATTTGGAACTTTCAAGTTGGCATCAACGTATCCCAAGTAAGGCAGTTGTTGTCCATCAGCACATTCTATTTCAATAAAATGGTCAAGTGGTTGTATGGGATACTGATGTAGATGTTGATCATAAAATTCTTTGCTGATGGTTGACACGGTGGAGCCTGTGTCTAGAAGTGCCTTTGTCGTGATTCCATTCACTGTAACAGTTGATTCTGTTGCTGTTCAAACTAGTTCTGATTTATCTCCCTTTGTTGTCATACTGTTAAACTGTTTCCTGCTAATGCCTAGTGCATCCTTTGTAGTGTAGACTTGTTGATAAATCTGTCCATTCCTACGATGATCTAGACGCACTGTACATCCTCGGGCTATGTGGCCTAGCTGATTGCATCTCCAGCAACGTATCGGTGGCTTATGATGGTAAACATTGTTGTTGGAGTTTGGCTGACTAGTTGTATATTCTGATGTTCGGTGCATGTTACTTTCCTTTTCTTGTTTTAAAGTCTGTAGTTCTGTAGAAAGCTCATCTACTTTAGCTCTAAGTTCTTTGATCATTTGCTTTTCAGAAGTACAAGTTGGTGATTCCTTTGTCTGTGGACGCAGATTGTGCTCCTGTTCTATCATCCTGATGGCTTTCAGTAAAACATCAAAGTCCTTGATGGTGTCCTTCTTGTACCTTGAAATGTCTTTCAATGCAGGCCTAAGTCCTTCAAAGAACTTAGAAGTAAGCATGTCGTTGGTATCTTCAGCCTTGACCTTTCCATTCAGTCGTGCCTTATTCAAGATGTCTTCAAGGCGGCATCCCCATGCAGCTACATCTTCGTATTCCTCCTGACGTGCTGTATAAAATTGACCAAGTAATGCTTCTTTGGGTTCAACAGAGCCATAGATACTGTCCATACGCTCAACAATATCATCAATGGTGGCCTCTGGTCCTAATCTTTTGATGGTGTGTTTGGCTTCACCTCTCAGAGAGTATCTTATCGCTTCCTTTATAATATCATGGGTGTATTTCTGTACTATCAAGCATTTCACTTCATAACGCCAAATGTCATAGTTGGTACTTGATTTTGAACTTCCAAAGAATGGTGAAATTGTGGGTCTAAATCCATATTCTACGATCTGTGTTCCTGTATTCCTCCATCCAGGCCTTAAATTCTTCTGGTGTGCTAGCAGGGGGTTTGACTTCTATGTCTTGTAATGATGTCAAGATGTTGGTAATTTCTTCTTGATTGAAGTAGTCTGACATATTGATGATTGAAATGTCAACTAAATAAATCTAAATATACAGAAAATAAGTTTATCTGAAACAAAACAAATCCTCTGAAAGACAAGGTAGAAATAAATAAGTAAACCTATAAAGATAAAACAAGAGTTCTGAAAAAAATATGTCTGAAATGTAAATAAAATATCTGAAGTAAAAAAAACAAAATATCTGAAATAAAGAAACAAAATACCTGCAAAGAATTAAAATTCTGAAAGAAAAACGATTAATGCTGAAATTAAATAAACACCTACAAGAAAAATAAATTTCTACAAGAGAAACAAATGACCTAAAATGAAACAAAAAGAAATTCTGAATAAAAAAAAATATTAATAAAGACTATTATAATCTCTAAGACCAAGTTCCTAAAATGAAAGCTGAAAATTAAATAAAGTACAAATCAAAGAGAAGACTTCATCCTGAAAATAATAAAGTCAACCTAAAATATAAACAAAATTTTCTGAAATGGAAAATAAAGTTTTCTAAAAATGAAAAAAGAAATTTTCTGAAAATAGAAAAGAAGTTATCTGAAATTGGAAATAAAGTTTTCTGAAATGAAAACAAAGTTCCTCTGAAATAAAGACAAATGAATGTATTTACCTACAACTAATAAATAAATATGTTCCTAAAATAAATAGAACCTATAAATAAGTGTCTGAAAATAAATAACACCTGTAAATTATGAAAACCAAAAACTGAAATAAAAAGAATTCAGTGTATCTGAAATAAAGGTAAGGTGTCTGAAATACAAATACAAAATGTTATCTGAAAATAAAAAGAAAGAAAAAAAATATTCGGAATTACTAAATAAAATTAATACCTGGGTAGGAAAATAAAATTACCTGTAAAACTAAATATAAACAGCTAAGTCTGAAACAGAGGAAAGTTTATAAATTATTACTAAATTTCCTGTGTAAAATTATCAAAGCAAGTATCAACTACAATAGACTATCAATCCATACAATCAAGACAACATTACACAATTCAAAGTAAAACAATAATATACAACAATACACAATATATATACACAATTATACTAAACTAATAATATACAACACACACCTTCTCATTCAACACTCACTTCTACTCCCTGTACTGAAAACTAGTAAAAGAAAACACACAGTATCAATCACAAAATACAACTCAAGTGAACCAACCCAAGTTACTCAAAGTATGTCAGTTACTAATCTTCCTTCGGTACACTAGTGATAAGGTTAGACCTATGACACAATCTACCACAATGTGCAATCCAAACACGAAAACACAAAGTGATAACACCAGGTACCTCTAACAAGTTACCAAATGTCAGTACACTAATCTACCACAAGTACAACTAACCTTCAGTACCCCTAGAAATTTCAATCAACTAACCACCAAGAGGTTGACTTAGGATCAACTGTCAAAATATTATAACAACAGACCGACAGACAATACCTACTAACCGACTGGCAAGTCCATAAGACCACTTACTAAGTACCCACAGTTGAACCTAAGAGTTCCAAGTTGCACCTAAATCTCACACAAACACTTCACGACCAGAAGTACTATGAACCCGAGATAACAGACGGACAGACAGACAAGTCGAGCTCAACTGGCCCAAACTTCAAACTGAAACTTCTGACCAAAAACCTCAATCAAAATGGGGGTAATGGGTGTTAAGTCAAAACAACCACACCCAAACTAAATGCAATCTCCAAAATACCAGCTGACTTACCTTGTAATATCTTCAGTTATCCACTGCTACCAGCATCACCATCTGTAAAGTACCCTAACAGGATGTAAGGGAGGGATGGGAATGGGGGTAATGGGTGTTAAGTCAAAACAACCACACCAAAACTAAATGCAAACTCCAAAATACCAGCTGACTTACCTTGTAATATCTTCAGTTATCCACTGCTACCAGCATCACCATCTGTATAGTACCCTAACAGGATGTAAGGGAGGGATGGGATGGGGCTGGACTAACTTTCACACATGACTCTCACAATAAAATCTAAGACCTTATGCTAATTTTTTATAAACTTTTTTAAAGCTTATATAATACTACTGATATATCACTAAGTAGTTACAATTATACTATAATATATTTTACACAATACAGTTTTTTTATTTCTAATTCAATACACTACCTTTTAGTACAACACTGTTATTTAAATCTGTGTTTACTTGAAATACTTTTCGCATTAATTGAAAAAATAATTAATTCTAAACAATGAAAATTAATTTAAAATTAAATTCTCAAAGTTTTTTTGAAAAAGTATGTTTTCAAAATAAAATTTATATGTAAAACTTTCAAAAGAAAATATTTATCTTCAGCGAGTTATATTTACTTCAAAATTAAAACAGTGATTTTACAAAATATAACCCTGAATGTTTATGTGATTACATATTTTTACCACATTTTACATATTCTACACAATGTAACAATTCTGAATTTAAAGTTACAATTCTATCATGTTTATATTGTCACTTTACTTTCAATACAATATATCTATGTATACTGTCACTATGTTTTCAATACAATATATATGTATACGCAAACTGTAGTCAAGTATTATATACTATTTAACACTTCAGACAAATGTATGTGTACTATGATCACTCCTAATAATGTCAATAAATTACTGGCTATATCTAGTATTTAGTTATATGACTGACTAAACTACTAAGTCTGAATTTCTGAAGTGAAATTGTGTAAAACTCAAGTCACTAGCATGAATATTCACTATCAATAGGTGAATACAAAGATTAAAATCAAGTATGTACTAAGCAATGTACCATGATATGACATATTCAAGTAATACTACTGAAGAAAAATGTACTCTGCATGTTAAAATACATGTAAATACAAAAAGAACTGTATGTTGTAAACTTGGAGTCCAACAAGGCTCATGATTGGTTGATCAAAAGCACAGGATACAACTGGTGCAGATGTACTCGGAAAATATGTAGTCCAAATAACAATGTATCTTCAAAATCACAATGCATAAACATCAAAACTGGTTTACATCAATTGCATAAATCTAATGTCGGAACTATCATGCATCATGTTGTCATCTCTCGGTATGCTGAGAACCCATGAATCAGTAGATACCATCAGTGTAGTGGTAAACCGTTGTGGGCGCCAAATGTAATGGGGGCTCTGATCAGGCATGAATAACGAAAGAGTCCATCTAGGGTTCTGATGTTTATTATAAACAGCATACAAATTACCCTGTAATATAATAATAACAATATATAACAATTTGCTATTAATAAATATACAGATCAGAGTCAGTATTGAAAATATATAAACATGTATATTAAAACAACTATATCATACCAGTGTGGTTTGAATAATACTAAATTTGTCTATACCAAAATGTCTTGTTATACAGGTTAACTCCATATTTATTAAATAAAATAACAATAATGCAATGCATGTTTGACATGTCAGTTTTATACATAAAATCAACATTATAAACCTACACGCTTATGGAGCGAGGTAATGAGCTGTATTAATACCACTACACAGTCATAATCACCAAAAATATCAGTGGCTGTGAAACACCAAAAATAACAGTGGCTGTCAAACAATCAGAATCCTGAAAATGACATTACAATTATAAATACTGTGACCCTCATTTAAATATTCATATTACAATAATATTTAAGAGTTAAAATAAAACAACTCATCACATCACTACTTTATTTCGACAATAAAAAATAAAGCGAACATACTATCCGTTTCCGTTTCAAACATAACATACATGCCTAACGTACACATTTTCTGACCTTTCACCCAAACGCACCTTGTTTACTTATTTTGTTTACAATTATGTTACGTCACTTCCGGTTTTGATACATTTGTAAATAATCACCTGTAGTCAATATATTTCGATAATAAACCTTTCATAGTAATAAAATAAATCTATGATGTATATTCTTAAAATAACATTAACCTGTTTATAATCGATATTAGCACAAGGTCGATTACTGTGACAACAATCAATCGGGTGGAAAATTACCATTCACGCTTCATTCATTCTACCTTTCATACGTGCGATAAAAAGTAAATACTTACTCATTAAATGAATCATGTTGTTCCCAAAAGAATAGCAGTTCCAAATATGAAATACCAAGTTGTTGAATTACTTGCACAAATTAATTTACAATTTGACAGCCGTCATCATCATGGCCACTACAAAATTCTATATCGAGCCAAAACCTAATGACCAATCAGAATTAAGATAAGACATGAAGCATAAATAGAATAGAATTGAAAGGAAACAGTAAAGAATAGAAGAGGCTCAGTACAGGGATATTCACATTCTCAAACACGCTATCTCACGAACTGTTAAAAACAAACAATATAAATTAATTAATAAACACTAATTGCATAATCTCAAAATAACATTTAGATATTATGCATTAAAAACACCCCGTCACATTAACTCCAACTGCAATGATTTTAATGAGCTGTATGGCCATTTCGGAAATTAATTCCTCACTAGCAGCACTAGAACCCAAACAAAGGAAATCCATAATTTCAAAAGATGTTTAAAATGCATAAAACTAAATGAAATCCGAATAATTAGTAATATCAAATATAGCTAAGGACAAAACTACGATGGAGGGAGTTAATCCTAAGGTTTTAGAATTTACATAAATTTAGATACTGTAATTGTACTTTTTTTCGCGGGTACATATTTTCGCCGATTTCCGTCTGCATGCAAGTTCGCGGGTATTTAATTTCGCGGTATCGTCATTAGACAAATGCTTTTTATCACTAATTACCCATATTTATACGTATTCACGAGTATTTATTTTCGCGAAAAAAGGTTGATCGTGAAAAAAAGTACACCGCGAAAATAAGTGCAATTACAGTAATAGTAATTGAACAAAGTGTCCACATGAGATATTATCTCATGTACAAGTACACCATATCTAAGAAAAATAAAGAGCATACATCTCTACCACTGGGAATTGTTTTACCAACTCCACACTGCAATATTTAATATTTTACGAAAGGATATGGAGTAAATGAATATGAGACCATAAACACAAATTATAGTAATTTTTAGTCACTTTATTTTCTAACATCCATAAAACTTACCCCTACCCAAACAAATTTTTTCTAAAATTATAATTTTTTCTCTATATCTTCGCATAAAAATAAACGTAACTAACACAATTTGTGTTGCGCATATTAATATTGCATGAATCATATTATGACTCGGTATTCTAAAACGCATTTATCCTCTTCAATTCAATATTTTACCCAAAACTGATTAAAAATGTGAATTTTCAGCATTCAGATGTGTCCAAAATTAATTAATTAATCGTTAGACATGTCAAATCTGGAGGATTTATCTACAAATATGACAATTATTTGTTCTAAACGATGTTTTAGTTGTGTTAAGGCACTATTTTGAAAAAAACAATTTAATAGAGTGTTGTATTTAACTACAAATGACTCCCACAACCTCAGCTGTAGTATTGTTGTAGTATTGTATTTTTACTGGTCTTTGCCGTAGGGCACGTAAAAAATGAATGAAATGGATTGTCTGCTGCTGACATATATATGAACGCACAGAAAGCAATTAAAGGGAACCGTGAGAATCTGCTGTTTAAATTCTATTGTTTTTATCTCAGTGAGGACCTTAAGAACACTTAACCAATCCTTTTCCTTTAAAGTTTACGTCAAAGACATACCGGTTTAACAGATAATATTTTAAATAATTGTAAACCCCGTCTTTGCATCCCTACTTGCAAGGCATTTTTGAAGTCTTGACATGTTTTTTCTTAAATATTGATGATGTAAACATGATAATTATTGATGAATTGCTTTCACGAAACAACACATCCCCTAAACCTTATATAATCTTGAAATAAAAAATACGTGTGATGTTTTCCTTAGATTTAACCATACATTTTATCATATTACGATAAATTAAAACACTTTTATTATGAAAAATGGCAAATCGATGCGTTTTTATGAACAAAAAAGTAAATAACTAATTTTTTTTTTGGGGGGGGGAACTTTAAGGATAACCTATTATATTTGTTATAGCCGGAAGTGAATAAAATACGAGAATTCTCTACTAAAACTGGGTAATTATGATTATAGTTATATTCTTTATGGATATCATTATATCACTGTCTGCGATGTTATGACTCATTTGTCATAAAATCACAAAACTACATCAAATTCTAGAATCTCAAAAACTCCCATTTTGCATCGATACCATTATCATTAGTATTTTTCTTTGCACTTATAACCACAAACTTCGAAATATTAATAGCAATTATTTTGTAAATATGAGATAAAAACGTCCAAAGTTAGTTTTTGTGTAACTTTGAATTAAAAATATTCTATTGCAAACTTTCTTTTTACATTAAAAAGGGATTTTTTTTTATTTATGGGAAAATTTAGAAGTTTTTTTCTTGAATATCCGAGATTATTTCGTGAATATTCAAATGAAAACATTATTTGATCTTCATTTGCTCATTTCGAAATGATGAAAATCTAAAACCAAAATTCCCAAAAATTCCATTTTTGCCTTTTTATGAATAGTAAGTCATATTTCATACTAATCACAAATCTGTATCTTTTTTACAAGAAAGGAGTTAAAAGTTTTCATCTTGTTAGTCTGCAGTTTGTCTAAAACGTTTCAAAACGTATTCTACTTAAGGGTCAGACATGCTGTAACGATATAACATGCATTTGTTAAGGTTATATATAAATTCTATAGGAAATTACATCTCACCAACAAATTAGTGGAAATAATAGGAAACTGAAAAGTCCCATTTTGTACACATTTTTTGGAAAGTTCGGCCAAATATAGCTCACGTAAACAGTCTAATTCTACTTAGAAGGCCTTCTGCATTTCAGATATAGACTGCTGGTGGACTGTTAGTCCCCGAGGGTATTTACCAACCCAGAAGCAAGTTCTTCGGGTGCTGGCCCGAAAACCGATTTTATTTGAAAATTTGCAATATCTAAATTTAAGAAAATTTTGTTAAACCTAAGGAGTATCTCCCTCTTGCATAGCTCTGTCATTGGCTGATTTTGGCTTTCCTTTTTAGATCTTATTGGTAATTTGTTCTCTATCAGTTTTTACACATATTTGGGTTCATGGATTTTCAAATGTTTTGATTTTATCTGCTCTGATGAGACATAAGTTGTCGAAATGCGCATATGCAGAACTAAATTCACAGTAATCTCAGTATTTTGTTATCTAAACCCAAAATCAAATAAAACATTATATTATAGCATCTTGAGTATGCATATTTATAATTTTCCCTTACTTTTGAGAGGGGATGGGTGTTTATCTTGACATTTTCGAACCTAAAAGAAGATAGAAACAAAATATTTTGGACTCTATTTGTTGCTTAAACCTCATAAAATATTATAACATAGGCAATAAAAAAATGCTGTATATATTCAGATTTTTATTGACCTAACATAAAAAAGTTGACATATTGAAAATAGTGAAAATCCCAAAATTTACATTATAAGTTAAAAAACTTTGGATTTTAACTATGTTATTTTTAACCTTGTGTCAGAACTGATAAGTTATGTTCTAAAAGTGCAGCAAACTACCAATATCTAAAAGGAATTATAAGCCAAAAATTCGTCATTTTCATCATTTTTACCACGGGGAGGGGTAGATTTTTTGCACCCCTAGATTGTACAAAGGGAGTACAAACTTATATTCATTGTAGTGATTATGAAATAAGCTTTCATTTGATATCAAAGGTTTTTTTTTATATTTCATCAATCTATATAACAAACAAAACAAGATTTTTTAAATTGTGGACGGATTTTTAGGCCAAAGCAGCTAAAAATTATTTAAAACAAAATGCCGTGTTGCACAAGCACGACCGTTATGCTAGATTCAACTGATGGTTTCTATAGTAATTACGAAAACTACATTACAAAAGTGCTGCAAGTTTAGAAATTTTAGGATGATGGTATGAATCTTTTATATTCATCAGGCAGCATAAAGAGCAATTATTTAAAACTGGAGCTCTGTTAAGTTAACTGAACGAAACCCTCGAAGCTAAATAGTGACACTGAAATGAATTGAAATTTCCTTTCGTGAAATATTGAAATAATCTTCCTATGTTTGAGACATTTTAAACTTTACGCTTTGTGATTCGGAATTGCAGGAGACTGAAAGAGCGACTGCAAGATCAATATTTTGCAATCCTGTATAAATATGCAGGTCTGCAAAATGAAATCATTATTTAGAATAAAAATGATTTGAAAAACATGGCGAATTTGAATAAAAGAAAAAAGTGTTAAATGAGGGAAATTAACAAATTAGCATTTTAAAGGAAAATTTCAAAAGACCATTCTTGACTATATGCCTTTTCAAAAAATCATTTGTTCCGCCCTTCGGTTTCGGCATTTAATTACATATAAACTGAATTCCGGTTATCAACCCAACACGACAAGTGTTGTTCATCCTGAACACAGTTCATAAAACAGTTCATATTTCAATTACCATGTTATTGTTTACTGTGACACTGCACTAATTTTGTTAGAATTAAAATGTATTCAGAATGTAAGTTGTTCATTGTTAGCCAACCATACGAGTGTTAACCCGAAGCGAACTGTGTTTCTACCTTCATTTGATCGGAAAATTCAAATCCAGGAAAAGATAACAACATTTTTGAAAAAGGGCTATAAGCATAATATCATATTTGATAATAAAATGACTCATTAACAACTCTATTCGGCGTTTTATTGTTAAGAAAAGTGTGCTAAGCCCTTATGGTCCTGAAAATATACACATATAGCAGGCCGATCGACATTAAACTCTTAAAGTAGGTCACATTTTGTGGTGCAACATAAAAAAAAATCAACACAAATCGTGACCACGAGAAATAAATCGATGCCACGAATTATCAAATCGTGGCCACGAGGTACAATTTGTTCCAACGGATTATCAAATCACGGCCACGAGATACAAATCGTTCCCACGAATTGACAAATCGTGGTCAGGATTAAACAAATCGTTCCCACGATTTAACAAATCGTAGCCACGAGAAACAAATCGTTCCCACGATCTGACAACCTGTGGCCACGAATAAACAAATCGTTCCCACTATTTATCAAATCGTGGCCACGAGAAACAAATCGTTCCCACGATTTGACAAATCGAGGCCACGAGAAACAAATCGTTCCCACGATTTGATAAATCTTGGCCACGAATTAAAAATTCGTTCCCACTATTTATCAAATCGTGCCCACGAGAAACAAATCGTTCCCACGATTTGACAAATCGAGGCCACGAGAAACAAATCGTTCCCACGATTTGACAAATCTTGGCCACGAATTAACAAATCGTTCCCACGAATTATCAAATCGTGGCCACGAATTATCAAATCGTGGCCACGAATTATCAAATCGTTCCCACGAATTAACAAATCGTGGCCACGAATTATCAAATCGTTTCCACGATTTGACAAAACGTGGCAACGATTTGACAGATCGTGGTCACGAGAAACAAATCCTTCCCACGAATTATCAAATCCTTCCCAAGAATTAACAAACCGTGGCCAGGAGAAACAAATCGTTCCAACGATTTGACAAACTGTGACCGCAAGAAAACCAATCGTTCCCACGACTTAACAAATCATGGCCACGAGAAAGAAATCGTTCCCACGATTTGACAAATCGTGGCCAAGAGAAACAAATCGTTCCCATTATTTGACAAATCGTGGCCACGAATTAACAAATCGTTCCAATTAATTATCAAATCCTGGCAACGAATTACCAAATCGTTCCCACGAATCAACAAATCGTGGCCATGAGAAACAACTCGTTCCCACTATTTGACAGATCGTGGCCACGAATTAAAAAAAAACAGCAAAAATGTTTTGAAAAAAAAATAATTTAGAAAAAAAAATATCAAAAATGAATAAATGAGTTATTAAATGATTCCCACAAATTGACAAATGGTGGCTACGAATAAACAAATCGTTCCCACGATTTAACAAATCGTGGCCACGAGAAACAAATCGTTCCCATGATTTGACAAATCGTGGCCACGAGAAACAAATCGTTCCCATGATTTGACAAATCAAGGCCAAGAATTAACAAATTCTTCCCACGAATTATCAAATCGTTCCCACGAATTAACAAATTGTGGCCACGAATTATCAAATCGTTCCGACGATTTGACAAATCCTGGCCATGAGAGACACATCGTTCCCACGATCTGACAAATCGTGGCCACGAATGAACAAATCGTTCCCACGAATTATCAAATCGTTCACACGAGAAACAAATCATGGCCACGAATTGACAAATCGTGGCCACGAATTAAAAAATCGTTCCCACGAATTATCAATTCGTTCCCACGAATTATCAATTCGTTCCCACGAATTAACAAATTGTGGCCACGAGAAACAAATCGTTCCCACGATTTGACAAATCGTGGCCACGAATTAACAAAACGTTCCAACGAATTATCAAATCGTTCCCACGAATAAACAGATCGTGTCCATGAGAAACAAATCGTTCCCACGATTTGACAAACTGTGACCACGATTAAACAAATTGTTCCCAAGATTTAACAAATCGTGGCCACGAGAAACAAATCGTTCCCACGATTTGACAAATCGTGGCCACGAGAAAGAAATCGTTCCTACGATTGACAAATCGTGGCCATGAATTAACAAATCGTTCCCACGAATTATTAAATCGTGGCCACGAATTATCAACTCGTTCCCTTGATTTGACAAATCGAGGCCAGTAGAAACAAATCGTCCCATCGATTTGACAAATCGAGGCCACGAATTAACAAATTTTTCCCACGAATTAACAAATTATGGCCACGAATTATCAAATTGTTCCGACGACTTGATAAATCCTGGCCACGATTTGCCAAATCGTGGCCACGAGAGACAAATCGTTCCCACGATTTGACAAATCGTGGCCACGAATGAACAAATCGTTCCCACGAATTATCACATCGTCCCCACGAATTAACAAATCGTGATCACGAGAAACAAATCGTTCCCACGAATTGACAAATCGTGGCCACGAATTCCCGAATCGTTCCCACGAATTATCAATTCGTTCCCACGTATTAACAAATCCTGGCCACGAGAAACAAATCGTTCCCACGATTTGTCAAATCGTGGCCACGAATTAACAAAACGTTCCCACGAATTAACAGATCGTGTCCACGAGAAACAAATCGTTTCCACGATTTGACAAACTGTGACAACGATTTGACAAATCGTTCCCAAGATTTAACAAATCGTTGCCACGAGAAACAAATCGTTCCCACGATTTGACAAATCGTGGCCACGAGAAACAAATCGTTCCTACTATTTGACAAATCGTGGCCATGAATAAACAAATCGTTCCCACGAATAATAAAATCTTGGCCACGAATTATCAAATCGTTCCCACGATTTAACAAACCGAGGCCAGTGGAAACAAATCGTTCCCACGATTTGACAAATCGAGGCCACGAATTAACAAATTCTTCCCGCGAATTATCAATTCGTTCCCACGAATTAACGAATTGTGGCCACGAATTATCAAATTGTTCTCACGATTTGACATATCCTGGCCACGATTTGACATATCCTGGCGACGATTTGACAAATCGCGGCCACGAGAGACAAATCGTTCCCACAATTTGACAAATCGTGCCCACGAATGAACAAATCGTTCCCACGAATTATCAAATCGTTTCCACGAATTGACAAATCGTGGCCATGAATTAACAAATCGCTCCCATGAATTATCAATTCGTTCCCACGAATTAACAAATCGTGGCCACGAGAAACAAATCGTTCTCACGATTTGACAAATTGTGGCCACGAATTAACAAAACGTTCCCATGAATTATCAAATCGTTCCCACGAATTAACAGATCGTGTCCACGAGAAACAAATCGTTTCCACGATTTGGCAAACTGTGACCACGATTTGACAAATCGTTCCCAAGATTTAGCAAATCGTGGTCACGAGAAACAAATCGTTCCCACGATTTGACAAATCGTGGCCACGAGAAACAAATCGTTCCTACGATTTGACAAATCGTGGCCATGAATTAACAAATCGTTCCCACGAATTATCAAATCGTTGCCACGAATTATCAAATCGTTTCCACGAATTAACATAAAAAACAGCAAAAATGTTTTGAAAAAATAATAATTAAGAAAAAAATACCAAAAAGGATTAAATGATTAATCAAATAATTTAGAAATAAGTAATAAAAATTATAAACACAAAAATTAAATCAATAAAAGTGACAACAAAAGTCCGAATCGATCAAAGGGAGAGACCAGTAAGGAAAATCCGTATAACATACGACAGAATTAGGGAAACACAACCCAACACAGAACATTTTTGGCAAGCCGTCATTTTTCCGACTTGGAACGGGCATTTTATAAAAAAAAACGAAACAGAATGGTCAATGTCTGTAGTCTCCTTTATTTTAAGTTCTTTGGGATATTTTAATGGAACATAGTCAGCAAATTTACTATTATTAAGCGACAAGACATCATCAATATATCTGTATGAGTAATTAAAGGATCTAGCCTCTTTAATTTTATTTTGTTTGACCAAATTTGGCAAAAATTCTGTTTCGTAAGGCAACAAAACAGGTCGGCTAAGAGAGGAGCACAATTCGTACCCATTGGAATGCCGACTGTCTGTTGGAATATCTTGCCTCCAAACTGGACAAATATGTTGTCAATGAGAAATTCCCGCATACTGATCACCTGTTCTTCAGTGTAGTATCGTGTGTTACCTTTTGGTACTTTGTTAGTAAAATAGGTAGATGTATATACTAAGGCTATATATTTCAAGCTCTGTCCTTTTTTGTAAGTAAATGCGTTCTTGATAAGATCAATCAAACAACTTTTCAATTTTGAATGGGGAAGAGTAGTATAGAGTGTAGAAAAATCGAATATTTCAACGAGTGGATCTTTGAAAGTACCGGGTTTTCAAGTTGTTCAGAAGATCTTTTGAATTTTTGAGTATCCACATATGATTGATGCTACTACGTGAATAAACAGTATCACAGTATTTTTGCTGGCCTTCTTTCACAGCAGTCAAAATCTTAGTTATGATAATAAACAGTTCTTAAGTAGAACAATTAATACAGCCGCGATGTACCGTTGTTTGTACGGGCACTTATTTTGGGTGACCAGTACAAACTAAGCAAATCATTAGATTTGTCGGTGGTAGAAATGTATAATGACTATAAACGATTTATGATTTGCCAGGATTTCATCTTTTTCTATAGAATTATTTTTGTATGTGGAGTTGCCTGAAAGCCAAGTTCTTGTATTAGGCAATCATAATAGTGCTTTTCACACACAAAAACTACATTGTTTGCGGCTTTGTCTATTGGAACGACAACATACTTTTCGTGAAGAAATAAAAGACAAGATACAGCGTCACAGTCTTTTTTGAAGATAAATTTGGGTGTATTCTGTACGCAGTTTTTCAATTTATGTACTCTACGTAACACTAAAGACTGGATAGTTTTTACCCACACTGGCAGTGTGTTGATGTGATCAACTTCATATTCACGCTTGATCCAGGATCTGGTATATTCATCAACTGCGTTCATTATGATCTTAAAATTATGATTGCAGTTGATACGTTGAGGTTCCCTGATCTTCGGGCCTTTTGAAATAATTTTCCTAAGACCATCGGGTTCAATGATATTCAGATAACTGTAATAACGTGGCCAGATGGTTGTTATATAAAAGGTGAACTAAAATGTGAAAGCTGGTTTTCTTGATTTAACTGAATAACAACCTAGTCATCTTATGTTCTAGGGTTCTCAAATACCAAGCAATTACATAAAGTATAAACTGTAGAGACAGTGACCCAATTTGTGGAACTGAGTTTACACAGTTTATACTTTATGTAATTGCTTGGTATTAAAGAACCCTAGAACCTAAGATGACTTGGTTGTTATCCAGTTAAATCAGGAAAACAAGCATTTAAATTGGCACCCACGATTGTGATTCGTAAATGAACTTTCATGGAACTACACTGACATTATGTAATGAAGATATGCTGCTGATGTTCATTTATTAATTTGTCAATTTATTTTGATAATTATAAGTACTTAATTATAATAACGTATTGGTGGTATATTGAGAATCGTGGTTAGTATAATCAGTGATATTTGACACTTATTTATTTGAATCTTTGAGTAACCAGAACATAGAGTAATACATGGATTTATATATACTTATACTAGTATGGAGTAATCAACATTGACATTTATATAGTTAGTAGTTATTTCTACATACAGTGTTGACTTGTGAATGTAATTAACAGTGGAAAGGACTGTTTCATTATTACACTAATATTAGACTTTGATATTTGGATAATTTGATCTAATTTTTGTGTTTATAATTTTTATTACTTATTTCTAAATTATTTAACTAATCATGCAATCATTTTTGATACTTTTTTCTAAATTATTATTTTTTCAAAACATTTTTGCTGTTTTTGTTAGCTCGTGGTCACGATTTGTCAAATCGTGGGAACGATTTGTTTTTCGTGGTCAGAAATTGTTAATTCGTGGGAACGATTTGATAATTCGTGGCCACGATTTGATAATTCGTGGGAACAATTTGTTTATTCGTGGCCACGATTTGTCAGATCGTGGGAACGATTTGTTTCTCGTGGCCACAATTTGTCAAATCGTGGGAACGATTTGTTTCTCGTGGCCACCATTTGTAAAATCGTTGGAAAGATTTGTTTCTCGTGGCCACGATTTGTTAATTCGTGGCCACGATTTGTTAATTCGTGGCCACGATTTGATTATTCGTGGGAACGATTTGTTAATTCGTGGCCACGATTTGTTAATTCGTGGGAACAATTTGATAATTTGTGGCCACGATTTGATAATTCGTGGGAACGATTTGTTAATGCGTGGCCACGAGTAACAAATCATTCCAACGATTTGTTTCTCGTGGCCACGATGTGCAAATCGTGGGAGCGATTTGTTTTTTGTGGCCAAGATTTGTTAAATCGCGGGAACGATTTGTTATTCGTGGCCACGATTTGTCAAATCGTGGGAACGATTTCTTTCTCGTGGCCACGATTTGTCAAATCGTGGGAACGATTTGTTTAATCGTGGTCACGATTTGTCAATTCATGGGAAAGATTAGTATCTTGTGGCTACAATTTGATAATTCGTGAGAAAGATTTGTTTCTCGTGGCTACGATTTGTGTTGATTTTTTTATGTGGCACCACATTATATGACCCAATAAGCTTTCATACTAAAGTCCATATCGTTTACAAGTAAATAAATATCGTCTGCATTTTGTGTGGTATTTCTTATTGAATGATATAGCGATCTGATAGGTTTGTTATGCTATTGATTAAATTTTCTATACTAAAGATTCATTCATATTTTCTAGTAAGTGCGTTGAAAATCAGAAACTAGTTTGTTCGACCCGTCTGAATAGCGTTTTCATTTACGATTGATATTTGCCGATTTTTCCTGTACTACGCTCTGCCCAATCCATGTTGAATTAAAAAGTGATAACTATATTTGCTTACTGAAGTTCGATTTTTTAAATTTATATTATAAGGACAGGGATCAAGCTACATCCACTGGGGAAAGAAGACATGCACTGGAAACTCCGCTGACACAGTTTATGCAGGTAAACAAAGTAACTTTGAAAGGTAGGATCCATGCTAAAATGGCCCTAAATGGGAAGCAACAATAACCAATGAAAATCATTTTATGCTGCGTTTAGATGTATATACAAGATATAATAGACATCGTTTTCGATGTGTTAATGCAACGTTGGAAATACGTTTTGAGAAAACAATAATTGATGCATATAAGTTTAATACTAACGCATTGAAAACGAATTACATTACAACGAAGAAGAAAATTGATTTAATATCAAAGCTGCACTTCATATTTCGGGGAAAAAAATGTAGTTGGATGCAGTCATAAACTTTCATAAAATGAACTTAAAATTATTCTTATTGGTCTGAGTTAACTTAGAAGTGATTTAGAACAGTTCTTTGACTACTCTAGAAATATTCTTAGGCGGTCATGATTAACAACTGTTCTTAAAGGTCATCGTGTAGAATTGTTCCAGAAGCAGTTAATTTTATGCTCAGATTCAGTTCTAAATTTGGTCATAACCTGTTCTAAAAGCAGCCATGATCAAGAGTTGTTCCTAAAGCATTCATGGTAAGTTATTATTCTAAAAGCTGTCATCGTCAAAGAATCATTTGATTTATTTTTATTTTCCAACAGGGTGTCGGTATTTTGTATATCAACAGTTTTCCCGAGCTAGAAGATATAAAAGGATAAAATAACTCGTATTTGATGGTGTTTTAAATAATCATCATTAATTAATTTCATATTTATTTACATTCTTCTGATAATGCAATTTACGATTTGTATTTAATGATAATCAATTTGCGGAAAAATATCGCGAATTCAGTATTTCGGGTATCCCGTCTAGGGAGTGGAAATAACACTTGTTTAAAATTTAGCTATATGAAACAGGTGAAATTTTATATTTTTTGACAATTCTTTGCCTAAGATTGGTAGAAAGTCTATAAACTTTAATATACGGCATCTCGTTGGATCGTAGCAAGAAAGCCTTTATTTGGTCTTGCTGTTCATACCCTTAAATTATAGAACTGCTCTACTCTATGACTCTTTTATAACTGATCTATTGAATGACCACTTTTAGAACTGCTCTGTCGTATTACTTCTTTAAGAGCAGTTCTAAATTTTATGACCAATTTTACAAATTTTTCAATTGATTAACTTGTTCTCGTCTTGATATAGCTGAAATATTGCTCATTGGACGTTAAACTCTAATCAATCAATCAAATCAATAGAACTGTGACAGCTTTTAGAATACTTTCCAACGTAGAACTAATAACGAACGCTTTTAGAACTGTTCTAAGTTAACTTAGAATTTTCACCATATTCAGTTATGAGCGTTTCACTAGAATTGTTCTACGACTGCTCATAGTTAACTTCAAGTTAATGTAGAGCTGGTTCTAAGTTAACTTAGGGTTAACTTGGACGAGGGTTTTGGCTACACCTTACTGTACACTTTATTTCAATGTGGGACTACCACTTATTAATAAAGTACCATAGTCTTCAAATTATATGTTCCAATAATAGATCATATAAGGAAAAATAAATCAAGTCTGATCCATATTATTTTAAAGGTTTTGCCGCAGGACAGTTATTTTATTTACCTTCTCAAGCTCCCTACCGAGGAGGTCCAGCTAATATGCTTTGTTTGCCAAATAACCCGGAACTGAGTAATAGAACAGCACCAGGGAATAGTTATATTTATGGAACAGAAATTGAAGAGAATTTTTTGGAAACTGATTCTTTCAACGAAGATGTTACTTGTGCTGGGTGTCTTAGCAGGAACGCCTCTACAACAATGATGATTCCGGGCCGAAGATCATGTTACAGTGGTTGGAAATTGGAATATTATGGGTACATTATGGCTGGAAAAGGGTTGCATAGATCCTCGTCATATATTTGTGTCGATGCACATCCAGATTATGTTCAAGGCGGGAAGGCAGATCACAATGGCCAATTACTATATGTCACTGCAACAAAATGCGATCCTCTACCATGCCCACCATACAAAGACAACTTTGCAGTGCACTGTGTTGTGTGTTCTAAATAAATAAAAAATGATAAGCAAAAAAGGGTTTCATTGCTTAATATTTTAACTCTGGGAAAAAATAATGTCTGCTCATTGTAAGTAAATTGTTAAACACGTGTTTATATTAATCAGAGGCATGTTTTGTAGTAATGAATAGGAACCCTGTATGGTATATATGTTACAGTAAATGTGTGTAATTAGTAATTTCATGAAATTACTGAAATTTTAGGAATTTCATGTAATTCCTAAAGAGTCTAGTAATTACATGAAATTACTGTATTTTGCCAGTAATTACATGAAATTACTGCAATTTTTACAGAATTTTACACAAATTTACTGAAATCATAATCTTCATTAAATTTAATTTTACTAAATTGTATGTGCATGTTTGCACTTAAAAACGACGAACAAATAAAGGATATGATGTAAGAATATTAAGAATTAAGAATAATTTATTAACCTAATCAAAGTGCCCATAAAGAGCATATAATCAATTGCAATATACATTCAGCTCTCATACATCATAAACATTTATAATACCATTTACATGTATTGATGTATTAGCATATATTATAGAGTTGTTGTAATACACCGGTGAGTATTTTTGAGGATTTATTCTCAGTTAAGGTCCATGATGTGGACATGGTCGTACTTGATGGGGGTAAATATTGTCTCTTGTGTCTGTTCAATAGTAAATATGTGGTATGTTAAGAAATAAAAAAAAAGAAGTTAGTGTTAATTTTGGTTTCTGCACATTGCCATTTGGATAACTTATGTCTCTTCAGTGTAGATTAAATCAAAACGTTTTAAATAAGATACATCGAAATATATGAAATTCTAATAGAGAACAAATATCCAATAGAATCTAAATGAAAAGCTAAATTCATCCAAACAGACCTATGCACAAGGGAGATACCCCTTAGTTTAAAACAAAATTTTCTAAAATTTAGATATTGAAAGATTTAAAGTAAAATCTCGTTTTGCGTGTTATCATCGTGGTACTGACTACTGGGTTGGTGAATATAAACTGGGACTAACAGTCCACCAGCAGTCGCCCCGATTGCAATAAATAATAGCGAAGTTAAAGCAAATTTGTTTTCTGCATATGGCCATTTCAACAATTTATGTCTCTTTAGTGTTGACCAAATAATAACATTTGCAAGATCATTCTGTCGTAAAACGTCCAATGGCAATCGATCTTCAGGCATGCCTTCAAGGCTCAAACGATTGATCCTGCAGTTAAATATTTTACGAAAGGATATGGAATAAATGAACATGAGACCATAACACATATGTTAACTCCAACTGCAATAATTTAAATGAGCTGTATGGCCATTTCGGAAATTAATTCCTCATCAGCAGCACTACAACCCAAACAAAGGAAATCAGATGTGCCTTATATGCTGGAGTATGAGCTACAATGCACATTTTTGTGCATCAATTTTCCAAACTGTGATTTTTGTGATGTATTTAATCTGTTTGAATTGTGTAATTCGAGGTTTCCTAACAATACCACATGTAAAACAAATAACCAAAATAAAGAACATGATGTTACATTTTCATTATGCATGAAAGTCTTGTAAATATGTTTGGTTTGCCGAATACATAAATTTTCATGATCTATAAACGTTTATTCATCAATATCAAAATTCAGTAAATGTGTGTAAAATTCCATATTTTTTTCAGTAATTTCATGAATTTACTAGACTTTTTAGGAATTTCATGTAATTCCTAATTTACCTTGTAATTACATGAAATTCCTAAAATTTTTATTATTACATGAAATTCCTAATTACACACATTTACTGTAACATATATACCATGCAACATAAATTCTATGTTGTTTAAATTCATTTGATCAGCATGCCTCGAACAAATTATAAACATTTACAGATTATAATACATATTATTAAAATGATGCCAGATTGGGTTGCAACGACTACCACATCGATATTTTACAATAAATGACTTCGTTATAAGTCGCTTTCGTGATTTATTATTCTTCATGCAAAAATCTAGCAATTTGATTGGATGGGAGACAAGTGTTATTTCACCATAACACCCTCGACATCAGTATCACACCTCTAAGAATTCAATATCACATACCCAGAAGAATAAAGCGGAATTTAAAAATTGTCTATTTTATTATGCTCTCAGATCACTGTTAATGGAACAAAACCTTATTTTGAGGATAATGACTAAAAGACAACAATAGACTCCCCAAAAACTATTTCCTACAAATGTGTTTCACTGGTATATAATATTCACACATGGATTTCAAAATGTTGAACGCATTCAATACACTGCATAGCTGAGGGTGTTATGGCAGATTACCACACTCAGGCAAAAATATCACACGAGGAAAAAAATATCACTAGAGACGAAGTCGACTTGTATGTTAGATCTAATATTATCTACAAGATAAAATGTATTAGGGCTGATTAATTATTGTTGTTACTGAAAAAAATTGATTTCTAACATATGGTGGCAAGATGCGGCCATTTGGTGTTTTTGTGTTTTTGCCTTTTCTCCTTTCACTTTTCACAAACCGAAAACGAGAAAAGGCGTAAACGCTAAATCGAAAAGATGAAATTGCGAAAGCGAAAACATGAAAACAAGAAATGAGTTTTACTTCATGTTTTCGCGTTTTCGCTTTTTAACAATGAATTGCAATGATCGTGATACTGAATTGACAAAAATACTAGAAAAATCATCTAGTTAAACATTTAAAATATGCAAAGTAAAAATGAATAAAGGAGAGGAGACATCTAAAATAAAGTCTAGACAATTTAATGAAAGTAAGAAATATTTATTGCCAAAACGATCTATTTTTCAACCTCATGTTTAACTAAATGCAAAGACCATAAAATATTAATGAAAGTCAACAGCTTTGCTGTTGTTATAAACATATATTGTGAAAGTACTTTTATTGGACATTCATTTTCGTGGTTTTCATAAACATCATTATTTCGTGGGTACTTATATTCGTCGTTTCGAAATTTATGTTTTAAAACTAAAGAAAAATACATTTCGTTTGGAACTTAATTTCGTGGTTTTAGCGATCACCACGAATATTGCTGCGGTCAAAGAAGTGGCAAAACTATTACTGTAATGTAGTCAAGATTAACACCCCAAACTTACACAGTGTGTTAGATTCATCGATGTCAAATGTCTACATTGTAGGTATATCAGACGTGAAAACATGACAAATGTATACAATGTTGACTTTTTACGACGGCGAGTCAGGGAAAAGTAGAGAGCTTTGGGTGTCAATAAACTGAAAGTTTTGCCACTTGCTTGACCGCATCAATAATATGACATTCACAGTAAGTGGTTCACCTTCATGAAAGATATGAATCTGGATAAGGTTAAATATTTTCTGCTGAATGTCTATAAGAAACCGATATTAACCTCAGCATGGTGGTCAGACAAACTCTTTAAACTGATACTATTTTATTTCTGATATACTTAGTAAATAAGTATTGTTTAACCTCATTTTGGAAAAAATAGGTTCAAAATACATTCAATACATCCATGGATTAAAATTTAGTTTTTCATAACGGATGTTATAATGTATATCCTCAATAAAATGCTCATTTGCGCTTCAGTCGATTTTGCGTCTTTTGTTTTCCTTTTCATCCTCTCTCTCAATTAGTCCAGTCAATCTAGCTCAAATTTGGCCAAACCTCAACTAATTGCAACAAAAAGTATTTCATGTTTATTTGTTTATTTAATGTATTGTTCTTAACATGTAAAAAATCGCACCCCATATTCAAATGGGAAATTTTCCATTTTTGAGAAAAATATCGTTTCTGAAGAAAAATTGTGAAAAACTGGAAATTGTAGAAATCATCTACTAGTCAGTACTAAGAAAATAAATTTTACAAATAATTGTTTAATTAATGAGTAGGTATGAAAATATAAATACATCGTGAAATAAAACAATAAAATTTTCACATTTTTATTTAAATACAAATGTATTTTCTTAAAGTGAAACTACATCCTTTTCCCATATTTACATATGTTGTAAAGAATATTATTCTATATCAATTGGTGAAAACCCGACCCCGATCTGTTGAGTGGTTGTAGAGAAATATGAGTTTTTGTATTCAATTTTCTCAAATCATAGATACTTTGACCACGTGTTGATCACATGATTGCTTTTGAACCGTTTGATTGGACAAAAATTTCGTATCATTAACCATACTGTTAAAGATCACTATGATGTACCAACTATTGCAATTGAAAGTGCATTCAAAATGCAGTTACAAAAAACTTCGTTTTATTCCCTTTTGCATATTATTCACTTATTTATTTTAAATATCCACAATGATGCATCCGAAATGTCTACAAAATCCAAATGAAGTGTGTTTCTTCGTCTGTATTTATTGAACAAAGGATGGAATATGTTGCCATAAAATAATTACACAAAAATGTAACAAAAACAACAAGTAACATTTCTGATGTTACCTCGGGCATTTGAAACCTTTGCTGTAGACGGTCACCAGTAGTCGTTTATTGCTACTTTCGTTAATTGGATAATTGGTCGCATGTCACTTTGCAGGTGTGAAAAACATTGATGATTTGAGAGAAATCATTTACCTGTGATGTTTCTAAATAAAATGAAATACACAGCGAGTCGATACAAACAGAAAATATATAAATAAATAAAACTTGATAGAAATATTAAAATAGATAAGAACTAGCTAATTTTCAACATGCCATTTTCAGTCAAAATGTCTTTGATTAAAAAAATCAGACTTTACTGACGAAAATTCTCTTTTTGAAAAGTACTGAATGAAAATTTATCAAGCTTTGGTGGGAGGATAAGGACTGGTAAATAAGATGAAAATCGTATCGATAACCAAATTGTAGTTAGATTCTGTATTTTTGACAGATTACAGACCACAAAATGAAATTAAAATTTGTCAACTTAGTAATGTTTTGTTTGCAAGTTTTCACGAAGAGCGTCTTCCACTAGATTTTGTAACATTTCGATCGCCTATTTATGTATTCATTTTATTTTTTTTTACATTCACAATGAAAGTTTACAAAGACAACGTATGATGGCTTCTCCAATACCTTAAGTTTTTTTAATTATTTCACAGAAACAACCATTAATTAACGGTCGCCATCCAGAATGACTAAGTTGTGTATTCAAATCTGTCACCTGGCAGACAAACAAGGTGTATAACAGACAGCACACCCATTTAATGACAATTCAATAAATCTCTTGTATTTAGGGGACGAACATTTGATTTTCAGGGGAGGGTTTGGGCGATTTTGCCTAGAATTTTATTCATTCTCACAAAAATCTCGGACAAATAATTTTTTTTCCACCAAATGTCACATTGTCACATCGAATTATCTATTTGCACTTGCAACAAAAAATTATTCTGCAAATCAAAATAAGACTATTTATTACCATGATAAATCGGATTATAATATTTATTTTCACTGGCATCAAGATTAAATTATTTATTTGCAAAATCGCCCTACCAAAATATGCAATAATTATTACAAAGTAAGTGAGAACCGAACCGTCAGTCTAAATACATAATTGGTTCTTACGGATATTATAAATAAATGCCTGTTCCGAGGAAAGTCAATGCTTTATATTATTTTTCTTTACGAAAAAAGTCTTCATGATTGAAATCACGGGAACACAATTCAAATGTGTATGGATTTATAAATTGTCCATCACAATTACCTGGACTGCCAAAAGACACCTGTTGTATATTCCGTTAATCAACTATTTCGATTTCAAGATTTCAAGATTTATTAGTTAACGCTCAGACACATACAGTGTAACATGAGGACATTATAATAAATACAATCATATGACGGAATGAACATGTTTAACAGTTTAACAAAGAAAGAATAGAGTACAATGAAAATACAATAATACAAAAATATTACCATGCAAGAACTAGACATAATAATATGATATTAACAAAGGTAAAATAAGAACATGTTTTCGACAGTATATTGGCTAGTCTAATTTTAAATATATATGTTGGAAACAAAAAAAAAAGAAACAAAAAACCCTGAGTACGTGCTGGGGCGTTTTGTCTGGATTGATAGTCTTGCAGAGCTGCAAAGACAGAGGCTATAAGCATGCTTTGCAGCTCTACAAGTCTAGCAGCAATCCAGATCAAAACAACGCACTCAGAGATATATTTCAATATTGAGCTTTGTTTTTTTTCACGTTTCAGGAACCCTGAGGGCGTATTGGGGCGTTTTGTCTGGATTGATAGTTTTGCAGAGCTGCAGAGACAGAGGCTAAAAGCATGCTTTGCAGCTCCACAAACCTAGCAGCAATCCAGATCGAAACAACGCCCTCAGTGCATTTTAACTATATATATATATAGTGAGATTTAAGTACAGTAATGAAAAGATAGAAATTCTTCAGAAAATTCCATTATTTGAATAAAACATTAGCTTTTTTAATATAAATGGAGAAACGTTTGTAAACTTCAACATTACAATATGTTAATAATTTTGTAAATTTATCACTGCTCGGGTACTGTATATAATATCTGGGTAAATATTTGTTCCTTAATTCAATAATGGTCTCATTTTGACATAAAAATAATACTTGAAATTCATCTCCAACATTTGTATTGCAAAGAGTACATGTTCTTTCTTGTCTCGGTATATTAGTCCATCGACCTGTTTCGATTGGAAAATGTACGTTTGATGTGCGCAATTTTGAAATCCAAATTCTAAATTGTTCGGGTAATTTTAATAAATATTGTTCAATACCAAATTCCGCTTTAAATTGTGAGTAAAAATCGCCTCTAGATGCATTATACATATCTCCGAACCACTTTTGTATAAACTGATCTCTCAAAATTTGTACAACATAATTCTTATCAAAGTACCCTGTTTGATTTCTAAAAATATATGTCAATCCAACATCATTAAAAATTGATTCAATACAATTTATCCACTTAAAACATTCCATGCCATTGTTCTTAAGTGCAAATAACACTTTGTACATTAAACTACTCAGTTTCTCATCATTATTTACAAGCTTACACCAAAACATAATCATTCTTAATTTTATTCTAATTTGTAACGGATATCTTCCCAGTTCCCCATAAACCATAAAATTCGGTGTAGAAGATCTAACCCTCATTATTCTCTTACAAAAGTTTAAATGTACTCGTTCAATCTGAAGTGTATTCTCGTAGCCCCATATTTCTGACCCATAAAGTAGAATAGGTTCGACCATAACATCAAAAAGTTTCAGCTGAATGTCAATGGGTATGTTCTGATTTCGTATGTATTTGTAAATACTAAATAAAGATTTTTGTGCTTGAGAAATAAGTTTCTTTTTAGCTTCATTTAAATTCCCATTGTATTTGAATTGGAGTCCTAAATACGAAAAGTTGTCAACAATTTCGATAATAGTATTCTGAAGTTTGAATTCAAACTGAATATTAGATTTTCGCTTACAAAATATCATTAACTTAGTTTTGTTGACATTTACTTGAAGTTTCCATTCGTTACAATATATTTGAAATAAATCTAGTGCGTTCTGCATTCCTTCTTTTGTTTCCGCTAAAAGTATTGTGTCATCCGTGTATAAGATGACAAAGATTTTTAACAGAATATCTAATTCTTGTTCACATATTTCGTTTACGAATTCGAGATGGGGACAATTAGATTCATTTAAAAAAATTTTCCAAATCGTTCAAAAAGATCGAAAACAAAAACGGTGATAGATTTTCCCCCTGTCTAACACCTGTCATACAGGGGAAGAAATCTGATTGTTTACTGTTATATTGCACACATGATTTAATATTGTCATACATGTTAAATACAACAGTAAATATTTTCCGTTTGATTTCACTCTTTTGAACTTTTTTCCACAGTCCAGTACGCCATACGGTATCGAATGCCTTACGGAAGTCGATAAACACACAAAAAAGTTTCTTGTTAAATGCCTGATAAATTGTAATCAATGAATTAAGTACAAAAAGATTGTCGATCGTCGAGTGATCTCTGCGGAAACCCGCTTGATTATTCGATAACAAGGATATTTCATTCGCAAAAAACGTCAACCTTGTATTTAATATAGAAGTAAATAACTTCCCCATTCAACTAATTAACGTTATTGCTCTGAAATTATCCGGATCCGTTTTGTCTCCTTTATTTTTATAAAGTGGTTTTATAATACCGATTGTCCAATTCTCAGGTATTATACCAGTGTCTAAAATGAGATTGAACAGCTTCCGCAAAATATTAATAACAATCGGAGGCGAGTTTTTAAAATATTCGTTCAAAATATTATCTAATCCCGACGATTTGTTATTTTTAAGGTTTTTAATGGCATCTAAAATTTCCTTCTCCATAATTTCGCTGTTTAACATGAAATCATATATCGGATTTTCGCATACATTATTTATATCGACGTCATAATTGCCATCATCACCATTAGCCTCGGTAACATCCACGGCGTTTAAATCACGAAAAAATTCGAAGAAAGTATCGATTGGAATTTCCGGATTTTTAGTCTTGGTTCCCGAAAAATTTTTCAATGTTCTCCAAAAAGCTTTCGGATCGCTATTTCCGATCAGCAGGTAACCTATACAACATGTCTCGTGGCTATTTGACCTTGTCATCTGAAACAATTTACAATCGTTTGAAATAAAATAGACGAAATTACTTCTGGATCTGGTCAAATATGCATGTATTATGATTGATTCTGTCAAATTAAATTTATCCCTAAAGAGAGATATACGTTTTATGTTTCTCTGACTAAATCGAGGAAAATATATATATTGAGAATACTCTACTTGGCTTAAATAAAAATCATGCTATTTGAAATAATTGTGTAGTAGAAATGCTGTCTTACTGGCCATTGTAGTTTATTTCTTTTTCTGTATATTTCAGTTATTAGTTATTCACTGCTGACCATTCGTCGATCTGTTAAAAATGGCTGTCCACACAACGATAAAATTGCAATTTTGTATTCGCTTTTAGTACTTTATCTGTTAAAATATAATATTAATATCGGAGTATTATGAATATTTAATGCATAAAGAACAACATATCAAATTTTCATTTTTGAGTGTAGTTTAACTCTAATGAAAAATCGCAGAAAACTGGAAATTGCAGGAAAGATCCACAAGTCAAAGGTTAGAGAAGATATTTTTTAAAAAAATGAGTTGTTATATAACATAACTACAAATTGAAATATTTGAAATTGAATTTTCACAATTTTGGGGTAAAATTGGGGTTTTTAAGAAAAATCGCAGAAAACTGGAAATTGCAGAAAAATCCACAAGTCAAAGATTAAAGAAAATATTTTAAAATTATTTGTTTAATAAAAATGTTGTTATGAACATATTAGTACAAAATCAAATATTTAAAATTGAATTTTCACAATTTTTGGGATACAAGTAACTCATTCCAATTTAAATTTGCAATTCCAGTGATTGTTTTTCAGAGCTACCAAGTAGTGTGAATAACCAAAATGTTCGGAATCGCATGGGACTAAACAAAATCATAATTGTAACTAAATATCTTAGCATGATTTTACACTATGACAATTTAAAAAAACATGGGATTTTCAAAATCCCATGGGAAAATGCAATTTCCCATGGGATTTCACCATTTCCCATGGGTTTTTGAGATATTCCCATGGGACTTTTATTATTCCCATTGGATTATTATTTCCCATAGGATTTCTGTAATTTCCCATGGGACTATTTTTCTCCCATGGGAATATTTCAAAATCCAATGGGAAATAGTAAAATCCCATGGGAAAACGCATTTTCCCACGGGATTATAGAATTCCCATGTTTTTTAAATTGTAGTTGTGTAAAGGTGTGTTAACATATCGAATTACTAATAAGATTTTCGTAAGCCCCATGAAATTCCGTATATTTTGGTAATTTTCACTATATGGTAGCTCTCAATAATGGCGGCACCAGATTTGCAATCACTGGAATTGCAAATTTAAATTGGAATGAGTTAATTGTGTTTTTAAAAAAAAATCACGGAAAACTGGAAAATGCAGACAAAATCCACCAGCAAGTATTTTAAAAATATTTTGGTAACGCTTAGCGTTGTTTAATTAACATATGATAAAATTCTCAATTATTTCAATTGAAATTTCCCATTTCCGGGTAATATTGTTTTTAATTGAAAAAAAAACACGTAAATTCGAGCAGAAATCATTCAATCTTCTCTACGTCAAGCGTTCAAATAATATCCAGAGGGGGGGGGGTCTGGTTTTTCAGAAACATCACTCAAAATTGAAAACTATAACAGAGTAATCGAAAAGGTAACGAATAATATCTTAGTTCTCACGCCTGTACAAATAAACGAAGAAAGTTTTAGTTCTAATATATTTATCAATCACGTGTTGCTGTTACGTCAACAAAATAAGGCATGCACTAACGTTTGTCCTAAAAATCTGACGTATATGTTAAGCTGAAAAATGTACCATTTTAGATATAAAAGTCCTTTTATAATCTTATTCCATCTCTTCATTTCAAGATTTTAAAGGAACAAATATAAGAATATCCAGTTGTTTTTTCCTTCTGTATATTTTTCTTCAAATGTTATTACTTTCTGGAGGAAAATTTCGCCTTGTCCGCAACCTCGTGTAATTTTCCTAAGTTTTTTTAGAAGACAATAAGAGTCAAAAGTCGTCCTGAACGCATTGTCGTACAATAAATCTTCCACTGTAGCGTTATATTAAAAGAAAAATGTCAACGGTTTTGTTTTTGGCTAAACGCCGTTAGTTGTGTTCTGATAGTGACTTAACCTCGCACATTATTCGATTATGGCTCTACTCAAATGCGACATGTTCATCTTTATTTCAATACCTCAAATTCATCACCATGGCACTTACTAAACACATTTACATTAGAACACGTATACAAAGTTTCAGCTACCAACTATATATTCAGTCGGAGGACTTATTACAGTATAAACTTTCACCCATTTTCTTTTCCTGCCTAGAGCTCCTTCAAACTTCTGTCAATATTTTGCCTAATATCTGTACAAGTTATGATTCTTTTTGTAAAAGGATCCAACCTCTTGATCCGCCATTGCACGAGACAAACCTTGAATTTTCACAATATTTTGCTACAGGCAACTTTTATTGTGTTACCTAAATATACGCTTATCGAAATGTCGAAAAGATCAAAGAAATAATGCATTTCAAATTTTCATCTTTATTAGGCTCACATATCAAAACCATCGAAAGCTACGCAAGAATTTCGATATTTTGGCTTAGCTGTTACATGAAATGTTATTTATTCCCCAGCTTTCAGCCTCTATGGCGAAATATTTTAAAAGATTACATTTTTTTTATAATCACTGGAACATGAATTTCGCTCAAGATTGTCCTTAGGGTGATTGACAGAAATCTGACACGCAGCGGTCTGCTGCACAGCATAGGTTTATATTGTACCAAATATCTGCTTCTAAGATATTTTTCACATACGAATGCAAGAATATACATACAGTGTCTAATATAATTCTCTATCTACAAGCAGAGGGTCTTTTAGAAATTTGTTTTATTTGTACCTGACTCTTCTACGACTTTTTTATCCTAAATTTCCATTTGCCAATTGGAGCGAAGTTCCAGACTTTGACATCGGGTTTTACACACTTATGCAAAGGAGAGCAATTCTAGACAATAGCGGTTTCCAACGTAAACTAACCAAAATGTAAAAATGATTTTCTCTTGACCTGTACTGTTTTCAAACTTCATCTTTGGTGAATTATATCAAAATAGTATGACCCGTCTGTGTCTGTTTGTTTTGTTTGATATCTTAATAACAAATTTCATATTTATAAGGCTTTCTTCGGTAAATGTAACGCCTTTAGCGGTGATCTTGTTTGAGTGAAAATTTTGAAGAACGGAAACAAAGTCGGTACTTGGCAAATCATCTATTTCACAGTTCACGCCATGATCTAGCTGACATATTGCCAAACTTGGTGTTCAACATCAACCATCTTACTAACCAACCAACCAACCAACCAACCAATCAATCATCAATCAATCAAGTTAAGAATGATAAGTCAGTGACGAAAAGGAATAAAGAGAATAGGGAATACATAAATAACAGATAGGGAATAGTTAAATGGCGAACAGAGTATAAGTAAATGACGTATTGGGAATAGGGAATAAGTAAATGACGAATTTCGATGTCTTATAATAGTTAAATTTGACTTCTATGAAGTGGAGATAATTTGTATAGAAATAATCGAGGTTTTCCGCCATTTATTCCCAAAAAAGATTCGGCGACACCATTTTTTTTTCATGCAAATCAAAGGCCAGTATATTAGCTAAGAATTTACCAAATTATATATATATATATATATATATCTGATATAACTAAGATAAATTAAAATTTTGTTAAAATTCACAGATATTTCCTATCAGCAGATTTCTACATGACTGATTTCACGATCATATGGTCAGGTAACCCCCAATTTTTATTTCATTTTTGGTATCCCCTATCAACAAAGTGCAAGTCATGAAAATATTAGATAATTCGAATTCTATCTGACAGTTTTAAGACACGCACAACCTTAAATTGACCGTTAATGTATAACTTTGGTAATTAGTTATTAATTGCTGTATTGGCTTTCCATACTGTTCCTTATTCGCCAGGCATTTTTTTTTATATCATATTCACTCTATAGTGACGTGAATCATCGAAAATCTATTTCTAGTATATTGATTGTATTATGGCTGTAATGACTATTCATAGTTTTTGTATTCGTCAGTGTATGTATATGTAGTATGCGAATATTTAGCATAGAATATGTGTTTTTTCTTATCTATATTTGTATTTAGATTCATATTTGTATGATGTTTGGACAATATGAGCTTTACTTGTCTTTTAAGCTGGGATTTTCGCTATCTTGGCTTGTCACTGTAGATAGGCGATATCAGATAAATTGATCGTATTTTTTTCACTCATTTAACGTAGGTACATGATGCGTGTTGCTTTAATAATAAGTAAAAGGTTTAATTTCCTAATTTTGATGTTTCCACTTATCACAATAAATCCTATAAAATAAAAAGCATCGTCTGCAGTTTGTTTTAATGCATTATCTCCCTTGTTAACTCTTCTGTGTCTACGGACGCCATGAATAGGTTCCTGTTGTATTACACTAACGAGCATAGCATTGTGGAACGGCGGACCAGTTTATGAATACTATAACCTCAGGAGATGATATGTTGCATTATCGCTATTTGCCGACTTTCCCCCATTTCGATTTTTGGCGATTTTTAATGTGATGTACTACAACAGTTTCTTAATTGTTTCCCGTAAAATTATTTCTGTTGCAATTAGTTTGAGGTCAAACCATAGAATGACTGGACTAAATAGACCATATCCAGGTTCATGGTCTGCACTCTCTAATTTGGACTCTAAGACTGCCGTTCCAAATTGTACTGAGCACTATAAGGAAAAACAAAAATTTTCTGATGTGAATTTCTTAAAAAAATGAATTATTTCTGAGAAAATCAAAGAAGCAACAGTACGGAAATATTTTGAATCATTTGTACACGGGTTTACCCTCCGGAAATAAAATACTTGTGTCAGTAACAGGCAACTGATTCGATGGTTCCCTAGTATAATTATTGATAGAATGACAGAAAATTTTTCACATCAGATGATTTCTAAGATTCATTGATCAGTAAAAAAATCTTTCTATATGAAAAAAAAACACTTACTTTGAAGTTCTGGAGATTTTTTGTTTTCCTCGCCCAAGAAAGATAACTCTTACAATGTGACAAAGTAAGTGAGAACCGAATTAGGGAGTGCAGACCATGAACCTGGACATCATCTATCCCACGTCTTTTAACAGAATCGGCTTGATATCCCCCCGCTTAGCGAAAGCGGGGGATTATGTAATGCAATCCGTCCGTATGTACGTACGTACGTACGTGCGTTTGTAATGCTCCCCTTTAGCTCTGGAACTATAAGATAATTATTTGAAACTTGGCACCATACTAGAGTATGATCAGAAGTAGTGCACTGTGGATTCGAAATTTAGGTCAAACGCCCTAGGGGCAAACCAACGGCAGTAGAATACCGAAGGAACAAAGGAGTGAAATTCACAAAAATCGAAGTCCAAAGACAGGGCAAAAACGAGAACACAGAAAACAATGACGCTAGAAACAAAAACAACGACGTAAGACAGACACAAAGCATAGAAACAGAAAGATCAACATTCAGAACAAATTATGGGCGAAAACGAATTTTCGCGATATCAAATAATTGAAGAAATTTCCAAGGCCATTTGGGCTAGAAAGTTGAAACTCGGGAATCGACTCACATATTATGTAGCAACTTTACAGAGGGTGTCGGAACTTTGGTATGACCCCTCAGGGCATGGCCTCTAGGGGGTCCAAAAAACAAAAAATCGATTCCGCTGGAACTCCTCTTACACCTTAAATCACAGAAACCTTGTAATAAGGGTATAAGTAACACTATAAAAGTTGTCTGTGCTGAAGGTTTCGGAATTTTGAAATTTGCCCTTAGGGCGGAAAAATGAGCCAAAACGTATTTCGAGATATCCAGTAATAAGCGAAATCTTCTGAAGTATTCATATTTGGAAGCTGAGACTTTGTATGCAAGTTCGATTATATGAATCTCATTTACTGATGATAGCGGACTTTTGGTATGACCCCTGGGGGCATGCCCTTAAGGGGCCAAAAAATGTTATTCAATTAGTACTCATCAGAACGACTGGAACTCTATGTATAATTTCGATCTTGGTTTTATTTTTTTTAATGAGGACTTATTGGAATTGCTCATGAATACGTTCTAAGCTTTTGGATTTTAGACCCCGGTGCCAAATTTGGTAAATTTCATGAAGATGTCATAGACTAATAATTTTTGAAATTCCAACATGAAGTTTTGTAATTAAGCAACTGTTTAATGTCATCAGCTAGTATGAACACTAGGATTTCAAAAATATGATTCTAATTTTGGTAAATTTCCTGGAACTCTCAAAGACCAATTACTTTTTGGAATTTTACCTAGCAACCATATCTTTTTTATGCCTTTCAGATTTAATGATCATTTTCAATGGTCAGATTGAAAAAAAACTTTTATTCTAATTTTGGTAATGTTCCTGAAACTCTCAAAGACCCATTATTTTTGGGAATTCTACCTAGCAACCATATCTTTTTCAATTATTAAGAGTTATAATGATGAATTTCAACTGTCAGGTTGCAAGAATCTTTGATTCCAATTTTGGTAAATTTCCTGAAACCCTCAAAGACCAATTACTTTTTGGAATTTTACCTAGCAACCATATCTTTTTTGATGCCTTATAGTTTCAATGATGATTTTTAATAGTCAGATTGCAAAAATATTTGATTCTAATTTTGGTAAATTTCCTGAAACTCTCAAACACCAATTACTTTTGGGAATTTTATCTAGCAACCATATCATTTTTGATGCCTTATAGTTTCAGTGATCATTTTCAATAGTCAGATTGCGAAAATCTTTGATTCTAATTTTGGTAAATTTCCTGAAACTCTCAAAGATTTACTATTTTTTTGGAATTCTACCTAGCAACCATATCTCTTTAAATTCCTTACAGTAGTGAAGATCATTTTCAATAATCAGAGAGCAAAATACTGATTCTAATTCTGGTAAATCCCTGAAACTCTCAAAGACCCATTATTTTTTGGAATTCTACCTAGCAACCATATCTTTTTCAACTCCTTACAGTAAAAATGATGATTTTCAACAGCCAGGTTTCAAAAATCTTTTATTCTAATTTTGATAATTTCCTGAAATTCTCAGAAAACTGTACTTTTTGAAATTCTACCTGGCAACCATATCTTTTTGGTGTTTTACAGTTACAATGATTTATTTAGTTTCAAAAGCACTTGATTTTTTTACAAGGGGGGGGGGTCCAAAAAGGGGTAGCGGGGGATCGCAATCTATGCATTTGGCTGTGTTTTTCATATTTTTTTGTTGAGGTACCTTAGCGGTACGGTAAAACATCGTTGACATCAATAAAAGTATTGTTTGGAACGGCAGTTCATGATTTTTGTTGTCTGCTTTGTGGGTGTTTTTGACGTGTTTCTTCATGTCAGTTTCCTTTGTCTTTGAAAGTTTACGGAAATTACAAACATATATTTTCAAAGTTGCTGAATGGATCTTTCCAAAATGTGCTTTTTATTTGTTGAATGTTGTGTAAAATTCGGTCTGACCACACTCTGGTACTATTTCAGGGAAATCCCTTAGGCGTCCATAGTTCTCTCATATGCTTTAATTTGAAAACGATTTGTATTCCGCTTCATCTACCGTTAATTCTAACGCAGTCATCTGTAAAACATATCAATTATATTGAAAACAGTCCATTTTGTCATATTATGGGACCCCTTTACATCATAAAAAATAGCAGTGTTTTAGGACTATATGGCGAAAATTTATTTTCGGTTTTACTGTACTGCCATATCTAGTTTTTACATGTGGAGTTTCGACTTTGTTTTCTGAGTCTGTTGTCTGTATATGTATATTAGCGCTGTTAGAATCTAACATCACGTTTTTGTCTCGCCCGCGACGAAAGTCGCGGAAAGCGAGACATAGGCGTGCAAAGTATGACGGCGACGGTGACGGCGGCGTAAACTCAAGTTTTTATATAGAAGCCTTTGATGTATGAACTTTATATTTGGTCCATAGGTAGCTTACGGCAAACCCTATCTGTCGGACCCAAAATTATCTGACCTTGACCGATATTTCGCGGTCCAGTGACCAGGTTAAGTTTTTTTGCTAAAGTCCATGTCTCAGTAACTACAAGCTAGAAGTCAATGATATTTGGTATATAGCTTGGTTTTGGTTAGTACATGTCAGTCTGCTATATGGCTTTTGTCCCTGACCTCAATTTCACGGTCCAGTGACCAGGTTAAGTTTTTTTGCTTAAGTCTGTTTCTCAATAACTACAAGCCATAGGTCAGTGATATTTGGTATATAGCTTGATCTTGGTTAGTACATGTCAGTCTGCCATATGGCTGTTGACCTTGACCTCAATTTCATGGTCTAGTGAACAAAGTTGAGTGTTTCTGATTATATTAGTTTCTTAATCACTGTAAGTGGAATGGTAATAATATTTGGCTTGTAGGTTGCTCTTGAGTAGTACATGACTGTTTTAGCGACAAGCAGGGACGGGCGAGACATCTATTAGGGTCCACTCTTGTTACACAATTTATCACTTATTTGTTTTTGTTTTTTTTTTCGTCGGTCTTCTCCTGACCAATTCAAAGGTTTCGTTTTAAATAATATGGCTTCAGATGATCTACATGTACATTTACAGATTTTGATTTCTTCTTTTTTCTATTTTGTTTATAAGATCTGTAATTTTCTAAATAATTAGGTACAAATGTATGTCCAGCCTAATCCATTTTTTATTCGCTTCTGGAGGGTACCATCTCTAAAGCTAATGATTTTCAGAAAATGATCTAATTTTCAAGTTTTTGTCATATGTTTCTTTTTGACTTGAAGCACTTATATTTAGAATTGTTTATGTGCGGTCCCGAATGCTGTTTCAAATGCTTCTTATGTCCAATTTCGTATGACAGGTTCTCATTTTGTGGTAATGGAGACACTATATCAATTGGACATCGGATTTCATGTTCTAATATTAACAAATTTGGTGTGCATTTTGTAATTTCATGTTGTGTAGGCCGATAAGACATTTTTAGAAAAGGCAAATAGTTAGGGTACAGTTATCGTTCATTTACAAATAAAGATAGTATGTCTTGTAATATTCCGTTGGTGCGTTCCGAGTTTGGATGGTAGTGGCCAAGTTCATGTTTATCTATACCAAGTTTATTGCGAATTGCAGTAAACAAATCAGATTCGAACTCTCGTCCCTGGTCTGTATGGAAAGCCAAGTTTACAAACGATAACTTAAACAAATTTATCTGCTACTGTGATAGCTTTATGGTTTGACAAGGCATATATGCCTCTGTACATGTTGTGAATAGTCCCCCACTACCATGATATACTCATTGCCATTCCTATCTACAGCAATATGATCTAAAGGGGCACTGGGTTTACTCGTTCTAAGGTGACTTTCCTTTCCCAGGGTCGGACTTTCGTTTTCACATAAGTCCCAATTTTTGACACCATCTTGGTATATTATCCGACATGTTAGGCAAATAAAATTTTCTTTTCATTATTTCTAACGTTCTGTATTCCAGAAGAGGATTTACCACAATGAAGTTCTTAGAAATAAACTTTCTTATTTCCTTTGGGGCTACTAGTTGAAAAAATATATACCCTTATTATCATACTAAAAAGAATGGATAAAAGACCCTCCTTTGTCCATGACTTAAACAAGTTTGTTGGTATATTTTCATTAAAAAATCAGTGTTTTTGACATTCAATTTGGGTGCAAATTCTTTGTCATTTTGTGTTGTATTTGTTACAGAAGAAACCTTGGTGTCAGTGTTTTAAAAATAATCGGCTCCCGGTTTCATTTCTGTGCATTCAGGACAATTTTCGGGTTTAAATTTTTTTTTAGTTTTCGGTTTTGTGATAAACAATCGGCTTTTCGATGCAAACAAAGCGAGAACCGAACCGTCAACCGCAAATAACCCTTTCGGTGTTGAATATCAATATCGTATGTATCGAATGTGGATATCCATCGCGCAATGATTCCTTCGGGATTCTCAAAGTTAACCATTTCAGCGCCGCAAGATCGGTTCAAAAGATTAATCTTTGGACGTACAGGTAACGTCGGAATTAATATGATGATAGGTGCAACCTACAAAAGGGTGTCAAGTCTAATTGCTCAGATTTTTAAATTCTTAAATCGGCTCATTGCTGTCACTACTGACATGAACGATATGCAATTTGCCGAATAGTCAGATTGATAAGATTTGGACTGTATAAATATCTAGAACATTACTCCTTTGATATGTCATAAGATTGTTTAATCCCAATTGGCGCCCACTCTCTTTGTTAAATCTTGATTACAAACTTATAGCTAAAGTTATAGCTGAAAGGATGAAACCCCATCTTTCAAAGATTATTTGTTCAGACAAAACAGGATACGTCACAAATAGATATATTGGTGATAATTTACGATTAATTTCGGATGTTATTTTTTATACAAACTGGAGGAATCATCTGGGGCTTATTCTGGTAGTTGATTTTGAAAAGGCGTTTGACACAATAGAGTGGTCTTTCATCAAAAAAGGGTTAGAAACATTTGATTTTAGTGATGTGTTTAGAAAATGGGTAAGAGTTTAATATACTAATATTTCAAGTTGTGTAGTAAGTAACGGGCAAAACTCCGATAGTTTTGACATAGAAAGAGGCGTACGTCAAGGATTTCCTTTATCACCTTTTCTTTTTATTTTGGCATCTGAATAATAAGCCATTAATATAAGAAATAATCCAGAGATCAATGGTATTAAGATTGGATATGTTGAAGTCAAGATTTCTCAATTGGCAGATGACACTACCCGTTTTTTTAAGGTTGAAAATGCCGCTAGGAAAACTTTGGATACTTTTAAAGACTTTGAATATTGTTCAGGGCTGAAAGTTAATTTTTCCAAAACGGAAGTCGTGTGGATTGGAAAAGACAAATATAACAAAAGTAGTTCTTTACCCATAAGATGGGTTACCTCCTTTCTACTTTAGGATTAAAATTTAATGTTTTAAATTCTAATGATACTTATAATTTAGATAAATGTATACAGCATGTGCAAAACGTCCTCCGAATGTGGCTGCCGAGACAGCTTTCATTGATAGGAAAGGTTGTAATTCTTAAATCTTTAGCTATATCAAAACTCATTTATGTTATATCTTCAGAATATGTTCTTTCGTCATATATTTCAAAAAATTCATGAGTACGTTAAAAAATGCATGGCCAAATGGCCCTTCAAAAATTAAATTTGATGTCATCCAGGCAAACATTAAAGATGGAGGTTTGAAAGCGCCAAATTTTGAGCAACAACTCATTGTACTTAGAATTATGTGGATAATGCGATTAGAATTATGTGGATAAACGATTTATGTCAGAAGATGAAGCAAGGTGGAAGGAGGTAGTCAAATCATTATACGTATTTTTCAGTCGATGCGATCTAGAATGTCTAAATTTAAAAATCCCTTTATTATGAAGGCTTATTTGGGTCACATAATGTGGTGCCACATAAATAAAATCAACACAAATCGTGGCCAAGAGAAACAAATCGTTTCCACGAAATATCAAATCGTAGCCACGAGGTACAAATCGTTCCAACGAATTATCAAATCGCGGCCATGAGATAAAAATCGTTCCCACGAATTGACAAATCGTGGCCACGATGAAACAAATCGTTCCCAAGATTTGACAAACTGTGGCCACCAACTAACAAATCGTTCCCACGATTTATCAAATCGTGGCAACGAAAAACAAATCGTGGCCACGAATTAACAAATCTTTCCGACGAATTATCAAATCGTGGCCTTGAATTATCAAATCGTTCCCAAGAATTAACAAATCGTTGCCACGAGAAACAAATCGTGGCTACGAGAAACAAATCGTTCCCACGATTTGACAAACTGTGGCCACGAATAAACAAATCGTTCCAACGATTTGACAAATCGTGGCCAAGAGAAACAAATCGTTCCCACGATTTGACAAATCGTGGCCACGAGAAACAAATCGTTCCCATGATTTGACAATCTCGGCGGCGAATTAACAAATCATTCCCTCGAATTATCAAATCGTTGCCACGAATTATCAAATCGTGGCCACGAATTATCAAATCGTGGCCACGAATTATCAAATCGTTCCCACGAATTAACAAATCGTGGCCACGAGAAACAAATCGTTCCCACGATTTCACAAATCGTGGCCACGAATTAACCCCCCAAAAAATGTTTTGAAAAAAAATAATGATTTAGAAAAAAAATATCAAAAATGATTAAATGATTAATTAAATAATTTAGAAATAAGTAATAAAAATTATAAACACAAAAATTAAATCAATAAAAGTGACAACAAAAGTCCGAATCGATCAAAGGAAGAGACCAGTAAGGAAAATCCGTATAACATACGACAGAATTAGGGAAACACAACCCAACACAGAACTTTTTGGCAAGCCGTCATTTTCCCGACTTGGAACGGGCATTTTATAAATAAAATGGTGGGTTAACCTCCCGCTTATATGACGACTAACTATAGCTTCTGTGTGCCTAGATTGTGTTAAATGATAAAGCCATAATATTGTCAAACCATTGATTTTTTTTTCACACAGGTGAAATGTTTTTGTCGTTCGATGTACAAGCCTTGTCTCATACGGGTATAAAAATTTTTTGTCGCTCGGTGCACAAATCACACTAAAGAGGCATAAAGAGAAACCTCAAAGAAGAAGCCAAAAACTTAAACAAAACCGTCTTCAATAAAATTGGAAATTGGAATTGAACATTTATCAATCAAATCTGGATATCCTCCAATAAATTTCTTGAGAAAAACTATTAATCTGCATTTATCGAAGCCCTGATTCAAAAACTTACGAATTAAACATCTGTGTCGTTGCAAAATATCTTGATAGTGACTACATGCTCTAGCGTAACGGATAAATTGAGAAATATATACTTCATATGCTGGGGAAGACGGAATATTACTGTCGAGGAGTGGAAAGTTTACAATATCAAAATTGAAATCGTCTATTTTGTCATAAATTCGTGTGCTGAGGTTGCCACGGTCGTCAAACTCCAGAAGTAAATCTAAAAACGGAACAGAATGGTCAGTGTCTGTAGTGTCCTTTATTTTAAGTTCTGGGGATATATTAATGGAACATAGTCGGCAAATTTACTATTACTAAGCGACAAGACATCATCAGTATATCTGTATGAGGAACTAAAGGATCTAGCCTCTTTAATTTTATTTTGTTTGACCAAATTTTGTATAAATTCTGTTTAGTAAGTCAACAAAAACAGGTCGGCTAAGAGAGAAGCACAATTCGTACCCATTGGAATGCCGACTGTCTGTTGGGATATCTTGCCCCCGAACTCGATAAATATGGTGTCAATGAGAAATTCAAGCATGCTGACCACCTGTTCTTCAGTGTAGTATCGTGTGTTACCTTTTGGCACTTTGTTAGTAAAATAGGTAGATGCTAAGGCTATATACGTATTTAAAGCTCTGTCCTTTTTTGTTAGTAAATGCGTTTTTGATAAGATCAATCAAACAACTTTTCATTTTTGAATTGGGAAGAGTAGTATAGAGTGTAGAAAAATCGAATGTTTTTAACGAGTGGATCTTTGAAAGTGACCGGGTTTTCAAGTTGTTCAGAAGATCTTTTGAATTTTTGAGTATCCACATATGATTGATGCTACTACGTGAATAAACAGTATCACAGTATTTTTGCTGGCCTTTTTTCACAGCAGTCAAAATCCTAGTTAGGCTAATGGACAGGTCCTTAGTAGAACAACTTAAAGACCCGCAATGTACCGTTGTTTGTACGGGCACTAATGAAGTTTGGGTGTCCAGTACAAACTAGGCAATTCATTAGATTTGTCGTTGGTAGAAACAACGGCAGTAGAATACCAAAGGAACAAAGGAGTGAAATTTACAAAAATCGAAGTCCAAAGACACGACCAAAGCGAGAACACAGAAAACAATGACGTTAGACACACAAAAAAACAATGACGTTAGACAGAAACAGAAATTACAACATCCAAAACAAATGTTTAATGACTTCATAAACGATTCATGATTTTTCAGGATCTCATAGAATTATTTATCCCCGCACTTTCGAAGAAAGTTCGGGGATATTGTAATACCCTCCGTCTGTCCGTCCGTCCGTCCGTCCGTCCGTCCGTCCGTCCGTCCGTCCGTCCGTCTGTCCGTCCGTCCGTCCGTCCGTCCGTCACACTTTTCTTGTGACTCAAACTCCTCCTACATTTTTGGATTTAGGGATTTAATTTTTATACAGAATT
>MJUU01047016.1:4511-38027 GCA_002080025.1 Modiolus philippinarum | reverse complement strand
GAATTCTACCTAGCAACCATACTTAAAATGTTTGTGTAGTTTAGGATGAACATTTTCATCAATTGGATTTCAAAAATATTTGGTTCCAATTTTGGTAAATTTCCTGAAAGTGTCAAAGACCACTTATTTTTTGGAATTCTACCTAGCAACCATACTTAAATTGTTTATTTAGTTTAGGAAAAACATATTCATCAACTGGATATCAAAAATATTGATTCCAATCTTGGTAAATTTCCTGAAAGTCTCAAAGACCACTTATTTTTTGGAATTCTACTTAGCAACCATATATCCTAGAATTCTTTTAGTAACAATAATGACTATCAATAGGTAGATTTCAAAGATAATGAAAAAAATTATGCCAAGGGTGTATAACAACTGTTTTCTGTGTCAAACAGGGAGTGCGGGGATAGCTGTCGTTTCCGACAACATCTAGTTTTTTTATGTGGCACCGCACATAATGTGACCCAAATAAGCTTTCATAATTTATTCTACTGTAAAGTACTAGCGGCATAGAAATCTTTTAAATCCATATTTACACCAACAGATACTTTTTCAGTGAGAAAAGAATTTATTTGATTCAACCCCTTCATTAAAGTTAATAAAAAGGCATCTTTTTCGACCTTGGTATCAAAAGGGTAAAAAATTCATCAACGATATCGTTTAATTCCTGTCATATTTAGAATTGAATAGATAATTTGATTTAAATATTAGCTTTTTAGATATGCTAACTATCATTTCCGTCTAATACCAAAATCTTGGAAAGATATGCTTATCAAAAACAATTTTCATTGATAGTTCGTCTTTTAAAATTGTCTTCAATTGGGATGGAAATCTACTCCTCCTTAGTAAAATTACATCTTCCAATGTTCGTGATGTATTTCTAAAAAAAACAATATTGTCACACCAAAATCACATAAAAATGGAATGAAATTTTTAATATAGAAAATAGTAAAGACAAGTGGGAAACTATTTACATGCTCCCAATACACATATGTCATTTAAAGTCGGCTACAAGCCTTTCAATACAAGATATTAAATAGAATAGCTTATCATAACTATCTGATACATAAGTATATGGATATATAGAATCTAACAAATGTGACTGTTGTAATAAGATTCAAACTTTAGAACATCAATATTATTATTGTAAAATTATTGCACTTTTTTGGGTGAACTTAAGCTTATCGTGGTCAGAACATTTTAATGATAGAATACAATTATCACTCGATAGCATCATCATTGGTTACTTGGAGAAAACAAACATTGCACTGAATTATTGCATTTTACTTGGGAAATATTATATAAATTACATGAATTTGGCTTCAAAGTGTGACATCAATCTTGCAAATTATTCTTATTTTTCTGAAAAGGCGACTTGAAATTCTAGAATTTCATATATAATAAAAGATAAAATTATGGAATACAGAAATACTTTCGATGAGCTCAACAGTAAACTTTGAGAGATATACATTTTTCGTTGCTATTTTAATGATTTTCATCCCTCACCAATATGAAAAATCAACTTATGATAATATATATATTTTTTATATCAATGAAATATGAAATATCACGCATGTTGCAGTGTATTTTCACCCCTTAAAAAACAATATATTTTAATACATCCATTTATATATAGAAAAAAGAAGGGAAACGGGGAATGTGTCAAAGAAACAACGACCCAAAGGGGAGTAATAACAACTCAAAGCTACCATAAGATCTTCAATGAACGGTGAGAAAACACCACACCCAATGGCAGGTCGGAGTCGGCCCTTGAATAAAGAGTAATCAAGTTCAGCGAAATAAACATCATATATATATATGTTAAATAGAATAATTGATAGATATATTGGTCATTAATTTTCTAATTTTATTATTTTAGATTCCTGTTTAGAGAATTAATATGAGAACTTTAGTTTAATGTTTCTAAAATTTTTACTTTCTACGAATGCTGATAAACGTAGGCCAAGGGTATTCGCAACTTTACTTGACAGGAGAGTCCAAAATCCAGGAAAAGATTTTATCACTTTATTAAAAGGACTATAGTTATAGATTTGGTATACAAATAAAAGCCTACTGCATTTTGCTGTCAACATTTTCCAATACAATGGGGACTAAGAGAACTAACTGTGCACCACGTTTAACTGTCCTTTTCCTTTGAGCTTTTCTCTATCCGTTTTTAAAATCTTTGATTCGATATTCTAAACGTTTAGAATTTATTTGCACTGAAAAGACATAAGTTGTCGAAATGCGCATATTTAGAAACTAAATTCACAGAACATTAACTTCGGTATTTAGATATTCGTACGAGGCCAAGTTTTTACAAGGCTTGCACAAAGAAAAAAAAATACATTTAGACCAGTCTTCCAATTTTCCTCCGCTACATAGACGATTTACTTTTTCTTAATAATCAACATTTAAGCAATACTAGTATTTACATAACATCTATCCCAATGAGCTTGAAATTAAAGAGACAACACTGATACGACTAATCAAGCTTCGTACCTAGATCTTTTGTTGTATAGAGACGAAGATTGACGTTTGAAATCTAAGCTATATGAAAAGCAAAATGATTTTAACTTCCCAACTGTGAACTTTCCCTTCCTGAGCATCAATATGCCCACCTCTCAAACCTATATAGTGTACAATTCACTGTTGATAAATTAATGTCGAACATGTAATTTGTACTGTGGTTTTTTTTAACAGAGCAAAAACACTGTTCCATAAGCTGCTAAGTCGTGGATTTGTTCTGCAAATGTTAAATACATCCCTCAAGAAATTATATGGCCATCACCATAACATCTTTGAAAGATATTACTTGTCCCAAATGAAAGTGGATATTTTCAGTAAGATTCACATCTTCTCGGATTAGACCATATCGATTTTGATTCCTAGATTGACTCACTTAAAGTATGTTTGGTCCTTTTAACAGAGCAGGACATGCTTACTCAAACTGATGTCACTCTCAGTTTCATGGGAGTTCACACTGAGAGTGCCTTGGTTTTGAATGTTGTGTTTTGAAGCTGTCGAACGAATTTTTTCTGTGTTTTCGTTTTGGCCACGTCTTCAAACTTCGATTTTTGTAAATGCCACTTCTTTGTTCCTCTGGTATTCCACTGTCGTTGTTTTGTTCTACCGAACCAAAGTTTCTATGTAAGAATTATTATAAACATTGACATAATATTTCTTACTTTAAGAACAATTATTATATAAAATTAATTCCGTCAGGAACAAATACTGTAACTTTTGTTCCGTTGGTAAACATATCCTGTAATATTATATCCTTTTGAAACAAATCTTTAATGGAACTTCATATCTGTGGCAGTCCAACAGTTTAGTCATCGGATCAAACAAAATAACTGTTGTTTTTGGACCCAGCCGAAAACTGTATAATGCCAAATACTTTCAAGAATATACATTTCTGGATGGCGATTTTCCATTAGCGCCATCATATGGTGTTTACATATCTCAACTTGTTCGATTTGCTCGAGTATTTAATAACGTTTGCGATTTTAATGAACGGAATCTTTTCATAACTGAAAAACTATTACATCAGGGTTTTCGTTATCACAAACTAGTTAAAACCTTTTCTAAATTTTATCATCGATATAAAGACTTAGTTCATATGCAACCTGTAAACATCTAATCAAGGCTGGTATTTCACATCCCTTATTTTACGGTAATGTTTTACATAATAGTAAAAAATACTTAAACTCGCCTAACAAACTTATAAAACCTTTTAATCGTCTAATTCATAAGGGTTATAATTACGGTATTGTCCTTCTTTGGTATTAACATTGATTTTTTGATAGGGTCTTTGCAATTTAACTAAACACATTCTAAATTTCTAAAATCCGTATTGCATGGACACGGGTTATGTATTCCGGTATATACATGAAATCATTATTCTAAACTCCTCACAGGAAGGGATCGTGGTGGAAGCTGTATACTGAGGGTACATAACATACTTTGTCAGTTGGTGATGGGTCTGGAGCTGGTATGTCAGTTAACTGTCAGTAGTCTCTTGTGATTTCATGTTTTTGTCCGTATATTTAGTTCTTTCAGTTTCATTTTTCACAATTGACTCAGTCCCGTTGCCAACTGAATTTTACCGTTGTTACGATTGTTTTTTGATTTATCACATTGGCTGTAGGGGGAAGGTTTGGATCCAATAAAACTAGTTTAACCCCGCCGCAGCAGGTTTGCGCCTGTTCTAAGTCAGGAATTTATTAAGCCTTTATATGTCTTGTCCTTTTTCTAGTTAGTTTACTTTATGTCTATAGGAGTCTAGGATGATGTTTATTTCGCTGGACTTGATTACTCTTTGTTCAGGGGCCGACTCCGACCTGCCGTTGGGTGTGGGGTTTTCTCACCGTTCATTGAAGATCTTATGGTGGCTTTGAGTTGTTATTACTCCCCTTTGGGTCGTTGTCTCTTTGACACATTCCCCGTTTCCCTTCTTTTTTGTAGAGGTAGGATTTTATCTGTTATACAAAAGTGAAAGTGATCTTGACATAGACAAAAATGTTTAGTTTACTATTTTTTCAGAAAAGTGTTTAAAAAATGCTTCTCTTTCAAACAGTGCACCAGTGCTAATATGCAATTAAAAAAAAATAAAAGAAATTTAAAGATTACTGTTAACAAATTATATATTCAGACTCCAAATCTTCCTTTTGAAAAAAAAAAAAACAGTATTTGCAGTATTAAAGGAAACAGAAAATTCAAGTCTCACACATTTTTGTTAATTGTTTGGAAGTCCCTTATTATTTTGAAAATGGAAAAGGATGCATACCAGCTAAGGTAAAAACAGACATTTTCATGCGGGCGATAATCAAAGTACAGAATGAAGAAAAAAGTATAAAAACGTCGAAGTTCAGCTTGTTACAATAACGATGAAAACACTCTTATAATTCTCCAATTCAAAGGCATTTCCAGATTATAAATATATCCAAGTACCTACACCTTAACGCCGGCATCCGAAATACCTGACACTTGAATAATAACCTCAACATAAAAGATTGCGATTTCAACTCATCGCATCCTAGCTAATGTCTGCATCGGCAAACAAAATCTCAAGCAACCAGGAAAAGGGAAAATTCCATATACCACAATAATAAAAATAATTGACTAAACAATATTACTGAGGCATGAAATGCATACAGTGGTCCTATTAGGGTTGTGCATATAAATGTGTGGACCCTAAAAATTATTCAGATGAAATTTGTCGTCTTTATGATATAAAGTACTGGCTTGTTCGTCCTAAATTATGGTTGTGGCCAAAGCAATCACACATGCACGAAAATTGTTTTTATGAAAATATAAGACGTTTCATATGCTTATTTAAATGTCATAATACAAAAATACCCTTGTTGTATAATAAACAGAAAATTTCGTTTTGCTGTAAACATGTTTCAAAGAGTATCCTCTTAACAGCAACATAAGACTCAAATAATCTGAAAGGTCATTACCCGAATATAGTCTAAAAAGTAAAACTTATTGCCAAAATATCGACTTAGAAGGTCAAATCCATAACCAAGGACACCTCTCCAGTACCCTGCACAGAATGAAGCCTCACAATCTTTAATGGGTTAGCATTTTCATAAAAAGAGTAAATTTCAATAAAACTCGAGGTGTATTTTTCATGTCAGACAAGTCTATCTATTGGGCTGGTGAATACCCTCGAGTTCCTCTGGTCCACCAGCAGTTAGAATCAGATAATATGGAAAGCCTGTTCAAAAGTATTTCAAAAAAAGAACTCAATCTAAATACCAAAAATATAGGAATAAGAGGCCAATCCAGTACCAAAGACATTCATCGAATGCCGTACACAGAATGAAGCCTCAGTTTTTTTTTATAAATCGCGAGGTATATTTTTCATGTCAGACAAGTCCGCTTACTATTGGGCTGGTGAATACCCTCGGGAACAGCTCGGGCCATCAGCAGTGGCATCTGCTCAGTGGTTTCAAAATACAAAAATATTAAATTTCATTATGCTGTTCATGTGTTTCAAGGAGTAGCCTATCATCAGCAGCCTAAGAATCCAATAAATCAAACAGAAATACTCATTACTAAAAATATCAAAACAGGAAGCCAAACCAAGTTCCAAGAACATACACCGAGTGCAATACACAGACTGAAGCCTCAGTATTATCTCATGATTCCTCTCGACATTACGTGACATACTAGTAACTTTTCGGTAGCATATTGAGAGACTTGCATTGTGCTTACAATTACATGTACTGCCCTAAAATTACAAAATATTGTCGGAATTTTGCTTTTACGAAATATTCTCAATGCATTTGATTTTCTTTTTAGGGAGGCGGCGATTCTCATCGCTACAGCATTTACTGTTATCATTTTAGGAGTTATAAGAATGAAAGCGCGATAAAAATCTCACTCTTACAATTTTTTTTATCAATTAGATTTTATGGACGCTTGTGTCAACAAATCATGAACTCTAAAAATATTTTAACTTTTATAATCGGATTACTGATGGGATAATAGCTGAAAAAACAACTGAAAATGACAAAAGGGGTTAGAAGGTACATGACAGAAGCTACCTGTTTAACGATTTTTGAAGGTAATTTCTATTTTACGTCAGTTTTTCTGCTTTCGCTTGATTATAAAATTATTTTCCTTTCAATTTTTGCCACCAGGCTGCCCCCTAGTTGAAAGCCAAGCGGATACAACAAAGACAGTCGAATATCGAAAACAAAGTATGTGATTTCAAAAATCAAAGTCAAGAGATATGGTAAAAAAGGGAATACATAAAAACATAGACATGAGACATCCACAAGACATGGAAATAAAAACACGACATCCAGAAGTAAGGTACTTATAGGGTGAACTCGAATTAAAACACGACATCCAGAAGTAAGGTACTTATAGGGTAAACTCGAATAAAAACACGATATCCAGAAGTAAGGTACTTATAGGGTGAACTCAAATAAAAACACGACATCCAGAAGTAATGTACTTTTAGGGTGAACTAAAAAAAAAAACACGACATCCAGAAGTAAGGTATTTATAGGGTGAACTCGAATAAAACACGACATCCAGAAGTAAGGTACTTATAGGGTGAACTCAAATAAAAATCGGGAGTGGCATCAGGTGTCGGGATTGTACGCACATGCCCCGCTCTGCTAGCGGCATCTTTCACACTATCACACTCTCTAATATTTAATCAAAACCGGTAATGTAAAATCCGTGTAAACGAGAAATCTAGCTGAAAATGTCCGTTTTCATTTGGAAACCGACACGTCACGTCTTTCAATGATGTAGTGATGACGGCTTTAGAATATCGGGAAGGATGGATTTAACAAAGGCTGAACAAAACCCTGACCCTTAGCTGCTTATGAGGCAGTGTTTTTGCTCCATACAAAAATTAACTGCATAAACTACACGCTTGACAGTGGTGAATCAACTGTCAAATGTACACTCCATGCTGCCAAAGAGGGCTAGTTGACAATTGGGAAGTTAAAGCTGAAATACGCACTTTTCTGTTCTCCCTTTTGTAATTGTACGTTGTTTTTTTCAATTTGTACATTTTTGTTCACGTTATCTTAAAATTGTGTGCCACTTTACCATTTTTATTTTGTTTAAACATATTAATTTTTTACCATTGCAAAATTCTGAAAATAGATATTTTAATATATTTTGTCTTATTTCTTGTGTAGTTCCTTGGCAGATTGTAGTATGTTATTTTAATTTTAAGTTATTATAGATGTTTCCTGTTATCCCTTTTATTAGCTCACCTGGCTATGCCAGGGTGAGCTTTTGCCATCACTTGGCGTCCGTCGTCCGTCGTCCGTCCGCCGTTAGCTCACTTTCAAAAATCTTCTCCTCTGAAACTACTAAGTCAAATGGAACCAAACTTTAACTGAATCATCACTAGGGTATCTAGTTTCAAATTTGTAATTTTGTATGTCTTAGGTCAAACAACATGCCTGCTGTTACTAAAAATAGAACATAGGGGTAAATAACAGTTTTTTGCAAATAACTCAAAAAACCGTTACAGATATCAAAAATCTGACATAGTAAAAATGATCAACATGAGAAGATCTACCCATGCTGAAATTTTGAAGAAAATCTGACAACCCGTCTTAGAGTTATTGCCCTTTTTCCGTAAAATTTTCAAAATTTTGATGTTTTTTATTTTTTATTGAAAAAACTATAACAGATAGAGGTTAAGTTTAAATTGCAAAAATGTTCAGCATGTTAAGATCTACCCACATGGATAATTTGAAGAAAATCCAAGTACCTATATATGAGTTGTGGTCCTTTATTGGTCAAATTTTTCGTGATTTTTTACTTTATATCCTATATTTCAAAAACGCTTTGAGATAGAGGTCAAGTTTAAATTGCAAAAATGTTCAGCATGTTAAGGACTATATTTTATTGAACACATTCAAGTTTTCCAACCCCTTCCAAGATGGCCGCCATTGGAGAACTTAGTTCACCATTTGACCTAATGGGAAAATTCATACAAAGAACTTCTTCTTGAGAACCACTGAATGGATTTGAACCAAACTGGGCATGAATGATGTTTATGAGGTGCTGACCAAGTGTTATTACTTTGGTGCCAATCTGTCATCTTACATGACGGACAGCATTCACCATCATACCGGAGTACTCTCGTGGAGGTGGTAGCAGCATGGTGGTTTATAGCCTTGAATACCTTTACAGGTCTCTCACGGCATTTTTAAATATGGAGGGACGCCCACTCCATTTGTAATGTGATTTTGGTACCGTTGATCTTCCCTGGTATCCGCTGACTGTCTTGCGACTTCGCAGTCGAATTCCTTGGTGGGTCGATCGTTTTTGGTGTAGAAGGACTTTGAAGAACTCAAAGCCCTAACTACGGTATGCGCCGCCGTTAGCCTGCATGTCTTGGCCCCGAGAGACTAAGACCCATTCTACACGTTGAATGGTGCAGTTGCCCAGTCCTCACCATCGTACCGGAGTACTCTCGTGGAGGTGGTCGTGCAGTGTTAGAAATATATAAAAAAATATTATTGAAGTAAAATGTTTTTATATTATTTAATATTTTCAACTGAAAGTAAAATTTTACAAAACTCATCATAAATTATGTTTGGTTTAAATGAAAAAATTATCCATTTAACTTGAAGGTAAATTATCAAGGTTTTTAATGTCCAATAATAGATGAAAAATTGAATTTGTAACCTTGAAGAATTTTAACAAGGGAGGTAATATTACATGTATATATATTTTTTTAAGTGTTTGTTTTTACATTTGTTCTGAATTCTTGCAGTAATCATACAACATCTTACTTAAATCTCATTTTAGAAATCAATTCAATGTGAAACAATTTTGTTTGTGGGTCATAGGTTTACCCAGCGATGGTAGGACATATTTTAGGTAGACCAAAATCGCCGCCATTTTTATTTCTGCAACTGGTAAGAAAAGTGACCGAAAATTTATCTCCAAGATTTTAGTTAGATCTAGGGGGATCTAGGGTATACAGAACACTTCAATGTATTTATCAGTATGCAAAGACACCCTTTAATTGCGTTTTCATTAACTTAGATGTAAAATTTGTCCTACAAAAGAGCGATTCCCGTGAATTGAACGCAGTGGGTACATGCAGATCGAACACATTTTCTGATGGCCTAGAACGAGTTCCGCTTGGCACCCCCAATATGTATCTCTTTGCTTATTCCGTCAACCAAATGGTGTGATATGGAAATCTTTCCGTTAAATGTAGTACTTTTCGAAAGAAAGGGAAAGGTTGAGGGTACTCATGTGTTATTACCTTTTCGTAAATTTATGGTGATGAAAGCATGTTCAATAAGGCAACATGACTGATCTTGACAAAGGTGCTATTTATTATCTCCTGCCATAGTTGCCAACCTCTGAGAATACAAAGTCATGTAATTACACGCTTTTTAGTTTGAAAAAGCGTGTAATAATGCGGACGAAATAATTTTCAGGTCTAAAAAAATATTTTTAAGGCATAGTTAAAACAATTAGTACTGACAACTTTTATGATAATCCAATGTTGCTGTTTTGACAGATTTCAAGACATGTTTGTGTAGTTCATAGGCATAACACTTTTTTACTAAAAATGCCCTGTCACTATCCACATTACTGTTGGGAAGTACAAGTAAGGCCTCTGCTAGCCTAAATGATAGTTGGAACTATTTAGATCTAGTGAAAATGTCTTCTAGAGTTCTTTCATAGCCCCAGAATGTTTCAATATCAGTGTCACTAGCAGTCTGGCAATTCATCATTTGATTTGATGTCAATTGATATTCCATGAATTGCTCCAACTTTATGTTCAGCAATAAAATTTGAATAAAGTACTTCAGTAACCATGATCCCCAATTTGTCTATTCATCTGTTAGTCCGTCACAAACTTAAAGATGTTTATTTTGAAGTGCAAGTCAGATAGATAAGCTTTTGTACATAGATGCATCTTGAATAGAACTTGACATTGGTATAAGAATAAGGTCATCTTGACCTACATTTCTTGCATAAGTGACTCTGTTAAAAAATTTTTTGAAGTTCATATCTGATATACATGTCTTGGGACAGGGCACAAACTTTCTGATAAAAGATAGATCACATTGATCTATATTTAATGCATCAGTGACTGGTTAAAATTTGTGTTAAAGTCTGGATTTTATATGCTGCCACTGACATTTTTTTAAAATAAACATCTACTGTAATTGCTACTATTTCTGTACATGTGGATCATCTTGAAAAATCTGTAGGCAAAATCTCAAATTTAAGATGGTCAGCCAAGCAGCACAAAGTTTAGCAATTACTACCATTTGCACAATGGAATCAATAATGTGGTTTTAATGGATAGATTACAAAACAATTTGAACTGTAAAATGTCAGTTAATGCAACTATTTTTAATTGTGAAGGAAACTTTGTTACCATTATTCGATCTTCCATTGGCTACTTCAAAGCACACTTTGAGCTTCAGGTGAAGGTCTTATACTGTAAAGGTGACCCCAGATTGAAATGTTTAACATTGAATTCTAGGAGTAACAAATGCAAAGTTTTCTCACTACTGTACCAACTGAATTTAAAACTGTCCGTATAGTACCTTTCAAAAGTATCAACCCCAAATTAACAGGGCAGCAAGTCTGAAACACATCGGATGAAATTGAGATCACTTCGATTAAAATTATCTTCTCAAAATCTGATACAGGAATTTAAAGCACAGATTGTGGCACATGTATTCTTGTCAAATTCCCAACATGAAACTTATAACCACAGAACCAAATTTGGTAATAAAATTGTAGATAGCATAGCTACCAGGTGAGCGTTATAGGCTCTTGAGAGCCTCTTGTTAACTTTAGTTATCGGCTATCCAGAAAATAAAAACTACATATAAAGACCTTATTATATTGAAGTAAAAAAAGTGTTCCCATGGCTTTTCTGGGTTTGATCCGAGGCTAAAAATGAAATTTTAAAAAACGGCAGTTTTAAAATCCAAATCTTTGACATTAAAATGTCTCTTATGCTCGTCAAGAGTAGAATAATGAAAAATAAACGAATATTTCAACTGACTGAACATCTTTTATTTATTTTTAAAGAACTTATTTCAATATCAACCAATCGTAGGTAATCTATCACGTTATTCTGAATAAAATGTTATGTTTAAATTAACAATGAAGGGATATGGAGTAAATGCAAATGAGACAAAATCTCTACAAGTACATGGTAAAACACAGCAATGGAACAACGCTTTTATTGTTGTTCTTCATCTTGAAGTCACTATGAGGCCTTCAACAATGAGCATTATTCATACCTCATAGCAAGTTCAAGACAGCCCCTAGCACCGGTTTGAGCGGTATTCATTGCCAATTGCTGAGCAACGCTACATCCATGTCTTTGTCTCCTTTGATCCATGGATGCGAGATCGTCAACAAACATAAACTTAACTGGCAAAGTGTTCTTACAATCGCTGTCATCTTTTTTCCGACAAAAAGACTAGTAGAGGACGATCACAACATTTAAACAACCACAGGGCACTCATCGAGCCAATTGTAAGAAAATTTGGCATAATGAAATCATGAGACGTGGGCACAATAAACAGATGGTCAGAAAAACAATTTTGAATTACAAAAAAATTAAAAAGCCAAAAAATTAAAAGCTAGATAATTAATTGTTTTTTGTAATCTTAATTCCTTGCCCGTCATTTGCGTTTGATACAGATCGGTGGATGTCAACTATTATCAATGCCTATAAGAAAGTGTACCACTATTGAGACCTATTGAGTATGCTAGAATACTTCAGTTAAGTTTTCTTCAGTTTATCCATTGCCTTTTTTAAAGAAACTTGTTGGTCAGTATTTTTTCGTGCATATTTGTAACAATTAAATAAGGAAAGAACTTATACTGATACAGAGTATATTGTCCCCTCGAGATTTGTTATCAACCTGCTTATCTAAGATTAGAATTCAATTAATAACTCTTATCATATATCTATCGGCTAATTGCACTTATACCTAAAAAGAAACTATTTATCAGGTGTTCATTTAAATATATTTGTGTTCACTGTAAATGTTTTATCACGCTGTGCAAAAGGGGTAACAGAAAAAGTGCCGTGATATTCTTAATCATACTTATTATTTAAACGCCGTAAAACATTCAAATCATGTAGTAGATTTTGATAAATACATGTGTACAAAAAAATTGTACTTTTTATGTAATTGTAAATAGACATTAAAGTGAAAATCCGCAAAAATACGGAAAAGAGAATATCAAATCCTTATATGGTTCTTACACATATTTCGATTTTTGCATTTTTAATTCAATTGTTGCAACAAGTTGCTTTTTTAGAAGAAAAAAAAGCAATGGCTGAACCGGAGAACATCTTTATTTAAATTCATCAGCTCATTCATAAGTTCTGGTGTGGGATGCAGGTTTACTTTCCTATAGACCTTGCTTATTATTGGGATCTAGCATTTTGTATCAAAAAGGAACTAATTAAAGCCCCCAGCCGTTCGACTAGGAATAAACGATCTCCCGTCAGTCCACAGGTCATCCAAGTCGAAGACATATATTCCTTCTTCTCTGTCCAAGTTGAATAATTAAAAGGTTCATTATAAGAAACTTTTTGACACTATATTATTATTTGTCCTGTGGTTTTCAACATGATTGAATTATTGAGTAATGTTAGTTACGCATAATTTGTAATCCGTTTCAGGACAGTCAATAAAAAAATTCACAGCACCAATACTTAAAATATAAATGAACGTTTGTGCTAAATCTAGAGTCATATTGCTGGGATCTACAACGGTGGGACTCCAAAGAAACGTTATTTAAATCTGAATAGAGAAAGAAGCACTTCGTAAAATTAAGAATTTGAGTTGGTCCAATTATTTCCTTATATGCTACATGTTGTTAAATCTAATTGCAGTTAATTGTTTAATATTCATAAAAGATGTCATTAATTTTCTAAAATATTTTTGAAATAATATCTGTCCATTCCTGCCATTAAAATGCCACTTAAAATTTGTTTTCCCAATTTAATCAATGATAAAAACAGCACTTAAGGCCAAAGTTAGGACATCTTTACTAAGATGGTCTTAGGAAAACTTCGACGTGCACCTTAAGATATGTCATAAAACAGTCCTAAAATGGTCCTATTTTTCGTCGTCAGATATGTCTTAGGACAAATTTTAAGATACTTTCGATGACACGGCCCATTTTTTGTTAAATTTATTTAGCCTTTTGAAATCATATTGAAATAGTAATGAAAGCTATCTGATTAACGAAATGCATAAAAATTTCCGGAAACATAAACTTTTTATTTGCGGAAACGTAATAATTAACATTTGAAAAATTTGCGAAAAAGTGATGCGCTCCTTAATTCAACAGTCTTGAGAAGAAACATACTATTTTATGATGATCCGACCTGCTCCATACCAATACAGCGCATAATGCAATCGTTGCATCATTCACCACCCTTTGCTTAAAGTATAAACCAAAACAAATCCATGCAAGAAAGACTGAAATTATGCATAAAAAATATATAAATAAATAAAAAAAAATAAAAACAATTACAGTTTTTATTTAAATTCGAGTTTGATCAATTTGAGTTGGTCCCATTGTTTCCTTATAGGGTCGATTTTATAAATTTGTCTCCCTAACTTTCAAAAGTTGTGATGCTGTGACTAATTCATTGTTTGCTTCTTTATCTTCGACTGACAGTTCCTTTTTAAAAAGATGACAAAATGCTACACTGTGTATGGATATTTGTATGTTTAATTTCAAAATGACATTTCAAAATGAAGAACAACAATAAAAGCGTTGCCCCATTGTTTTATTTTACCATGAATTTGTGGAGACTTTGTCTCATGTACATTTACTCCATATCCCTTCATTGCTTATTGTTTCTTTGTTTTACACAGATGCTGACAAAAGATATTTACGTCACAAACCGTGAATTGGGACAGGTTTATTGAATTGGTTCTAATTTCTAAATTGAAAAATAACAAATACCTACGCCAAAACAACCAATAAGGCATGGACCATTGGATTTTCAGGGAGTAGCTTGGTTTTTGTTTTAATTTCTTGCCCTGAATTTTGTTGGACTAAATTCTAAGACCAGCACCTTGGTTGAAAAAATAAGCTGATCTGTGTCTCATCCTGTCCATTAAAAAGCCTTGCTCAGCAAATTTTCCTTTCATATTGTATATGGCTAAAAGAAAATCTTGCCTGCGAAGCGGCAAAAAAAATAAATAAAAAAATAATAAATAAAATAATTGAAACCACAGGCCATCACTGGCAATCAAATGTTCCAATCTAAAGGACTCTTATAAAGTAAAATCTCGACAGCAGTTTGTCATTTTAAAAGAGTAACAAAAAGAACTAGACACATCAAAATAGTACCAAAATGCTTGAGTCAAGAATGTCAAGAGAAATCAAAAGAAACATATTATACTTAAATTTGGAAAAAATCTGGTATTTTGACCTTTTGCCCAAAGAGGCTGCATGGAAATGTTAACGGATATAAAAAATGATTACTGAATGCTATTTTCACACCGTTCATTGAAGATCTTATGGCGGCTTTGACTTGTTATTACTCCCCTTTGGGTCGTTGTCTCTTTGACACATTCCCCATTTCCCTTCTTTTTTCTGTCTGTATTTTGTTAGGGAGTTTCTTTATAAAATGCACCATATAATCTTTTTTAGTTACTTTTTATGTGCATATACACAAAGAATCCCCCTCTGGCACCTTATTCTGAAACGAGTTGGATCATTAAGCCCAAAACAAAAATAATCCTAATTCCGACGTTTTGCATTTCCGCAAATTGGCATTACGTTTCCGAAAAAAAAGATATTCAGTTCCCGAAAAAATGTACATATTACATTTCCAGAAAAAAAATACGTTTCTGCAAAAGAAGTATCTTACCATTGTAAAATATTTTGCGACTTTATATCTACAATTTTAAGCTTATACAATTTAAAAAAAATAATCACTACCGCTACATGGTCCAATAAATTTTGAAAGTGAAACCTTTTTTTTCTATCTTTGAACTCGTGACATTCATAATATTTTTTGTGCAAAAGTATCAAAAACATGAAACACGTACTATCATAGCCCACAAATATTTATTGTTTTGATACTTTTGTCAGAACTTTGATTTGTGGATCAAAAAGGAGGACATATCTAACCATTATATGTTAACCTCAGACTTATATTAAATTCTAGGGTGAACACATTAAAAATTTTGACTGGATTTATTAGTGAAGTCTCATTAAAACTAATCCCAATAGTGTGGATCCACCCAGTACATTCATGCACAACTTTGACGATCATGGCCCATGTCATCGAAGGTGTCTTAGGACTAAGACATGTCCTAAGACCATCTTATGACAAATCTTAGTCATCAATGGGTTCATCGAACATCTCCTAACTTAGGATACATCTCAAAATTTATCCTAACTTTAGGACTGCAATGGAGGTGTCTTAAGTCTGTCTTAACTAATAGAATTGACCAAATTGTTTGTTTTTCTGCATGAAAATGTAACTTAATTGTATGTTACCCATGAAACATACCTTTTTTTTACATTTTACAGTTCAAATCTGATCAGTTCAAAGATTTTTATTCCTCATGTAACAATTACGCACGAGATTTTCTTTCGTCATTGTTCGTTCTGTTGGATATTGACCATTTAAAATCATCTCACCTGTTTATTTCTTTTCATAAGAATATCGATTTCAATGAAGACTATCAGATTAAAGGGTTAAAAACAAAAAACACGTATATTTTTCATAATTTGCATTTTTATATATCAGTAAAATGCTGCTACATGTTGTTAAATCTAACTGCAGTTAATTGTTTAATATTCATAAAAGATGTCATTAATTTTCTTAAATATTTTTGAAAATATATCTGTCCATTCCTGCCATTAAAATGCCACTAAAAATTTGTTTTCCCAATTTAATCAATGATAAAAACAGCACTTAAGGCCAAAGTTAGGACATCTTTACTAAGATGGTCTTAGGAAAACTTCGACGTGCACCTTAAGATATGTCATAAAACAGTCCTAAGATGGTCCTATTTTTCGTCGTCAGATATGTCTTAGGACAAATTTTAAGATACTTTCGATGACACGGCCCATTTTTTGTTAAATTTATTTAGCCTTTTGAAATCATATTGAAATAGTAATGAAAGCTATCTGATTAACGAAATGCATAAAAATTTCCGGAAACATAAACTTTTTATTTGCGGAAACGTAATAATTAACATTTGAAAAATTTGCGAAAAAGTGATGCGCTCCTTAATTCAACAGTCTTGAGAAGAAACATACTATTTTATGATGATCCGACCTGCTCCATACCAATACAGCGCATAATGCAATCGCAAAACATTTTTTGGTAGGAAAACTGAAGCCTTGCGTCATTCACCACCCTTTGCTTAAAGTATAAACCAAAAAAATCTATGCAAGAAAGACTGAAATTATGCATAAAAAAATATATAAATAAATAAAAACAATTACAGTTTTTATTTAAATTCGAGTTTGATCAATACCAACAGAATATTATATCTGATTAAAAATTATAAATCAAATTAATTTGAAGAAAAAAAAATTAAGGATTATACTTTACATATTCATGTTTTATTTTAAAATATTATATGTTATTCGGGAATCTTCACAGGGGATACGGGTTCATATTCCCTGTCTGTGTTTTATATCCCCTGAGCCGTCAGGCGAAGGGGATATAGGGCACAGACAGGGAATATGAACCCGTATCCCCTGTGAAGCCCGAATAACTTTTATATTCTGCTAGAAGTGCTATAATTTTTCTATTAAAAGCTTTTAAGAAGTGAAATTTTGCTACCACGGGGATACGGTCTCATATCCCCTGTCAAGGTAACCAATCAAATTGCAGGATTTACCTGGATATTTCACTTCAGCAGAATATTTAAATACTATACATGTAACATAAAAATTACAATTACAATTACTTATTTTGCTTTAAAACGAATATTTATCATTTTTATCAAATTATATTTCTATAACATATAATTTATTATATATAAACCATTTTATTTTTTACAGTAATTTTATATTTAGAGGATAAAACAATTACAACATTATGGCCAACCTTTGATAAGTAACATTGTACATAAATATATATTTAATGAACCTTGATTAATAAATTAGTGCAATTAGCCCATGACTATATATTTGATGAACCTTGATTAATAGATTAGTGCAATTAGCCCATGACTATATATTATGGTGATTTAATTTCCAATCTCTAGATAAGTCTCAAGACGACAGATAATTCCGTATCAGTTCAAGTCCTTTCCGTATTTGATTCTTTCCTTCTTAAGTTACCCATGTGCTAACCCGAATAAGTCAGTCGTTATATTCCACTCAGCCGCTAGAGGGCGCAGAATTATTCGAGTTACCAATGTGCAAGAAGAATTAATGACAGATAAAGTATGGCTGAACCGTGAGCGGTTCAGCCAAAAGTTGTCATGGATGGTCACGTGACATTGTGTAGAGGATACTGACACCAAGTAATAACCATTGACTACCGTAATACAACGATCACAGTTCATTACTGCATTTTCACAAAGTCGTCGTTCAACTCATGACTTTGCCTATATTTTTTTGCTAATTTTGCTTCAAAGATTCTTGACATTCCTTTAAATTTGTGTTTTAATCTGTTTCTATATCATGCAATAATCACAGGGTCTAAACATTATTTTTATAAACATTTTACGCATCCAGCTACAGTGATAATAATTGTCAAAACAAAGGCAATATAATGTTTGATATTTAGAATATTTTTTACAATATTTTATGTAGGTTTCGTGTAGACGCCCATGTAGACATGCATGTTTCAACTTCAAACCAATACTAAAATATTTTTGTTTCACCTATACTTAAAAACGAAATAATAAAAAAATAAGTTAGTGGACATTGATCATATTTGAATCAACTTCAAATGTACTATTGTGTCCATTTTCTGCTACATTATATTCTTTTTTTTTTCTTTCTCAATATGTATATTTATGCAGACAGTATGTGATAATGCCGTCTCGATTCTGAATAGTTTGTAAATTACTGTGGACAATTTTACACTACAAAGAACCCAACTGGATGCCCCGGATGCTTGTCGTTCCTTTGCATATTTGGAAATTAAACAACGCAGGTGACAAATTACCTGAGTATCTCCCAGTGCATGTCGGTGTCTTCCTCGAAAGCCAACATTTTATATTTTACATATTCAAATGTTGCAAAAAGGCATTAATTGAAATACAAATTAATAGGTAAAACCAGGTGAAAATATCACTTCAACTATAGATTTATTTACAAGAAAAATGTCAAATAAATAAAAATTTATATACGAATATTGATTTGACTTATATTTATCAATCGAAAATGATTAAATAGAGGAGTTACATCCATATCAAATGTCTAACGTCATTGTTTTCTGTGTTCTCGTTTTTGCCCTGTCTTTGGACTTCGATTTTTGTGAATATTACCCCTTTGTTCCTTCGGTATTCTACTGCCGTTGTTATCAAACTTCCCTGGTAGATATTCGCATGTGTTTGTAATGTTCTTAGTGTTTTGTACCTTCGGTATTCAACTACCTTTCTTTTTTTTCTTTTTGTTTGTTTTTTTTTTTTTTTTTTATATATAATTTACTTGAAGTTCCCGAAACCGATTTTTGGAAACTTACAAGATCAAAATTGCATAACTTTGTTTAAAAAAACTAAGTAGTATCTCTCTCATGTAAAGCTCTGTTTGTCTGGGTATGACCTTCTTTTTGGATCCTTTTGATTATTTGTTCTCAATCAGCCTTTAAGACCTTTCGATTTCTTCATTTCCAATGATTTGATTTTATCTGCGCTAGTGAGACATAAATTACCGCAATGGTCATATGCAGAAACTAAATTTACATTTATACAGATAATAGTGTTGCACACAGCTCAATTGTTGTGAAGAAGTAAAATAAGACTTGGAATTTCATTTTACTTGTCTTTCGCTTTCAAGCAGCTGCGCGTATTTAGACATTTATGAAGAATTTAAAGAAAACTACTTTATTATATTCATAAATACTCGGAACAAATGTATAAACAGTTTGAAGTTTAGTTTTTAAAATATCTTGATCTAGTTTTCTTGGCGTATGCTCTAAGTAAAATGTGGTAGATGATTGTTAGCTCGTACAATTTCTATACAAGGAATTGTTGCAGTCGTATTATTACCTGTAATGAAATGTCACAGTCGTTGTTGTGGTGCATAAATCTAGATTACGGATCATTAAATAGTTTAAATCTGCACAAAACTGATGGACTTGGTTCAAGTTTGGATTGATGGTCTATCCCTTTTCAGAATAAGGTGCGGGATGGGGTTCTATTGTGTATTTACATTTTGAAAGAAAGATTTTGAGCCATTTCGACATGGAATCCCTATTCAAATATACAATGATTAATGCTTTCAAAAACAATTGAAAAATGACTTGAACACGGACTTTTGAAAATCAAACAACTGGATCATGGCACATCTGAAGAATTCTTTCGGAAATTCAGAAGACAGCGACTCCAACACAACGGAATAGTTACACTAGGGACTTATAGTAGTGATAAAATAAACAATACAAATACATGTTAGAACCAAGCAAAGGGACAACGCTTTTATTGTTGTTCTTCATCTTGAAGTCACCACCAGGCCTTAAACAATAATATTAGCTCATACCTCATAGTGAGTTCAAGATGGTCCCTAGCACGGGTTTGAACGGAATCATTTTGCTAATGGCGAACAACGCTACATCTGTGTCTTTTGCAGTCATGGATGCGGTAACATTCAAGTCCAATATATAGCGGCTATTCATCATTTGAACAAGTACGCGCAATTGCAAAAGTAGCGGAACGAACAGTGGCAGTCAATTGAATAGCTACAAAAATCATAAAAGATGGAATACTGCAATTGGTACAAGAACAACTTGAGAATAGTATTCTACAAAAATACGTAAACCAAAATTTCTTGCCTCCAATTGCGGAGAACTCATAATTATTGGAATATTAAGACTTGTATCTGACAACTATAAATTTCATAAAGAAGCCTGGGAGATCTTTATAACATGGGAGAATCGTTAAGTTCATAAGTTTTTTTTTTTTTTTTTTTTTTTTTTTTTTTTCAATATTAGATCATTTAATCTATCAGCTTTTACACATATTCCGGTTTATTGATTTCCAAATGATTTAATTTGGCTGCACTGAAGGGATAACGGTTGTCGAAATGCACATATGCAGAAACTAAATTCACAGTAATTTCAGTATTTTGTTATTTATTTACCATTTCAAAGAATTTTTTTATGACGTTGATCGATCAAATTTAATGTTACTAACTAAACTGAAGTAGGAGAGTAAGCCTTCTTTAATTTTTGAATTTTCGGGCACCTAAATTCTAGCCGGAAGTTGCATTTTATTAAAAAAAACAAATGACGTTTCAAATTTAAATCCTCGAACTTGTTGTTTACGTAGACGTTTTACATTTTCGTATTTACTGTAAAAATATAATCTGAAAGTGCTGGACATTCTTAACATTCTTTTCTAATTTTTGTCTCAGATGAAAAGTTGTTGTTTTTTTTTTTAACTTGAAAGGGCCTGCATTATATACATTACTGTAGTCTGCAGTATAACGTACTGACAAACGACGGTTTGTCACGCACAAATCCCAATAACAAATACATTTTAATCGAACAATGCTATCGCAGTACATGGGACCTGTTAACATGTATCCGTAGCAAACATATATTACCCTCAGTATGTTTTTAATCTTAAGTAGAAGGAATGCCGTGGATACTTTAAAAGTACTCCACCTAAGTAGAATACAATAGCTAAACTTATTTTAACCTTTCCTACCAGTTGGATATTTTGGTTCAGTTGCTGTCGTCTGGATCAAACATCTACAGTCTGATACCTGTAAAATATGTTTGTATTGACCAATCATGAAGTACTGATACGTTTTATATAGTAACGTGCCAAGTGAATTTTTTTCTTGTGCACTACTTGCCAAAACAGCATTCATTCGTAGACAGATTTTCAATATAAAATAAATGCAATGAAGAAAAGCTTTATATACAGTTCTTACATTTTTTAAGACCTGAAGTTTTCTAACTGTCATGATTGAAACAAAAATTAAAAGATTGCTGTGGAAATTTGCATTATATGTATACTAAGGTATAACATAATGTATTTTATGCTAAAATTATGCCTTAATTACATGTAATACCGCATCTCAAGCTCGTTTTACATGTATCAATGCAGATTTTATGAAAATCGGTACGGAATAGAATTATATTGAATTTTTAATCAGAGTCTTTTTAACGAGAAATGTGCAAAAATACATCACTTGTTGCAATACGTTTGGTATGCCGCTGTAAAAGAAAATATGAGAACTAGTAGCATTTTTTTTTGCAGTGATTCGAAGGAATTACGAGAATCACGAGAAATCATGATAAATCCAAAAAATCCGAGGCAAATAATGGGATCACATGGGTACATCCAAACATTTGATTGAACTGAAAGGAAATGCTTGAAAAGGAGTAGATGTACATGGAAAAGGTTCGGTTATGCGGTAAAATACGATGAAACAAAGCAATGGAAGAGTGTTATAACTATTGCAATGAAGCCACCATGAGTTCTATATGTGTTCGTGCAATGTAAATACAAACAAAATAAGATAGTGAAATATTCAAGTTCCCTTTTTTCAGAAATTTATGACTATCATTGCAGACGGAAAGGAAAAATATAAATACTAGAAACTATTGTTTTGGATTATGTCAAAATATCACCAACATTAGATCCCTTCATTAACAAATGCATGGAAGTTGTTGATATACGAATAAATCATTTTGAAAGACATTATAAGCAGCAGAATACCATTCCTGCGATTTCAAAAATTAAACGGAAGTTAAAAGATTTGGAAAAAGAGTATATATTTGTTCCGGCAGATAAAGCAGCCAATAATGTGGTCGTTGTTTGACGTAAGTATTACATCGAGGTGCTTCGGAATGAAATTACCATTTCTAGTACGTTTCAAGCTACCATGTCAACAGAAATACAAATAATTAATGATAACATGATAGCTACAGCTGAACTTAACTTCTAATTATAAAAGCATTCCTACTATGTATTGGCTTCCTAAACTTCACAAAAATCCTTTCAAATTTCGTTTTATTTCGGCATCAAGTAAATGTTCAACTACACATATTTCTGTTTTATTGACCACTACACTTACTAACATAAAAAATCTCGTCATCAACTTTAGCGACAAATGTTATGAATTCAGTGGAATTAACTACTTTTGGAGTGTTAAAAATTCGGTAGAAGTTTTGGAAAGACTTCGATCTGTTAATGAAGCATACACCTCCGTCGATAGCTATGATTTTTCTAACCTATAAACTACATTACCGCATACACTCATCAAAGAGAAATTTTCGTATTTGATCAAATGGTCCTTCAAAAAATCAGGATGTACGTTTATTTGTTGCAATTAAATCGTTTTTCAGTGACGACAAACATGACAAATATACCAACTGGACTTGTCAGGATATGATAAAAGCATTAAATTTTCTTCTTGATAATATTTTTGTTCGTTTCGGTGATACAGTCTATCGGCAAAAAATAGGTATTCCTATGGTAACCAACTGTGCACCTCTCATAGCAGATTTATTTCTTTATTGCTACGAGTCACAATTCATGGCAAAAATTCAAAAAGACCCTTCTAAACAGCATTTAGTGGATAAATTTAATAATACATATAGATATTTGGACGATATTTTGGCTTTAAACAATCCTGAATTTTCTAAATTTACAGATGAAATTTATCCTGCAGAACTTACTTTAAATAAATCCAATAGCGGCAGTGATTATACTCCTTTTCTCGATCTTGATATATCAATAAATCAAGGAAAGTTAAACACCAAGGTTTATGATAAAAGGAATGATTTCTCCTTCCCTATAGTCAATTTTCCCCATCTCGACGGCGATGTTCCGTTAGCCCCTTCTTACGACTTCAACGAGCGAAATCTTTGTCTCACTGAAAAACTTCTGCATCAAGGGTTTACATATCATAAATTGATAAAAACATTCTCTAAATTTTATTATAGATATATTGACTTATAAAGAAAATTTGGTTCTACATGCAGGGCTCTTATACATGAGGACATTTCACATCCAAATTTCTATGGCAATAACATTTACAAAGCGCATAAATTCAAAAATTGTCCTTCAAAACTTATTAATCCGTTGAACAAATTATTCATAAAGGATATAAATACAGCATTGTTGTAAAATCGTTACTTCTGGTTTTTGTTGGCAAAAACATTGATCATCTCCTAAATGCTTTACACCATAACTAAATGTAAACAAATTTTCATATTGGCAGTATTTGGCATTGCACAATATCATGTTCTTCTTTCATAAATGACGTTGTTACACCAAATCCATTTAGAAGTATTTCAATTGAGGTTTCATATATAAGAAGGCTTGATATCATAGTCAACGGAAATCATGTCCTTAGCTAGCTGTCAGTAACTGCGAGCATTTGTCCGGATAGTACCTGTGTGTATTGTCTTCATGTTTTATGTACCTCATTGTAAGGGTACTTGTCTTGATAAGTTGGACTTTTTTCTAGTTTGATTTTTACTGTGAGTCTTTTTGTGTATTTATTTTTTAGCCATTCACCACACATAGGGGGAGGGTTTGAATCCAAGAAAACGAGTTTAACCCCACCGCAATTTTTGCGCCTGTCCCAAGTCAGGAATATGTTGGTTATTGGCTTGTCCGTGTCTTCTTATAAAATTTTAGTTTCTTGATATTTGGGTTATTGGTTGTGGTTTGTTTCCATTGATTTATCCACTTTTTTACCTTTTTGAGGCCATTTAGGGCTTGCTATATGGTTTGAGGTTCCTCACTGTGTTGAAGACCGTACGGTGACCCCTATATGCGTTGTTTTGGGTCGTTTTAACCTGGATATGGGATGTTGTCTCCTTGACATTTACCCCATTTCCTTTCTTTTTCATATTAGGTATTTTCAGAGCTTAATATGAACAGATTAATAATGTCAAAGATCAGTTAGGTATGTTTATTGTTTGTCACCCAGTAATTTCGTTTATCACACACACACATAAATCAAAACATTCAGCCGATCACCGGGTAGGTTACATTCATTAATTTGGTTATTTTAAAAACGCTTTAGTTAAAACAAAAAATGTTATTGTCACCATCAAAATATAATGTCCCACGATTTTTACATTTTGCTTTAGACATGTTATTTATCACATGTATTACAAGAGACTGTCCCCTGTCAACGCTCCGGTCTCATTACGAAATTCATACGACATTTTCATTTTATTTATGCAAATGTTTATATCCGTAAGCTACGCTAATTTGTATTTAGAGAGTATTAGTAGTATTTTTTGATTCGGTTAAATATAATGGATGGTCACTTCAAAAGTTTTTAATATCAAGGTTTTAAAATTGGTATTTTCATATATTAGAGCATCGATTATATATCATTTTGAACAAAAAAATGTGTCAGCGAGAACGTTTTAAAACGCTTGAATTTGTGGCGTGAAACCCGAAGTTCTCTAGAGTTTTCATTCACTACATGAACGATGTGCATTTTTCTGAACACAAAACATGTAGAGCATATGAGTCAGATTGATGATACTTGATATCTAGAGCAGTACTCCTTCGATAGGTTGTAAGAGGGTGTAACCCCCATCCCCGAAATTAAAGATGAGGTCTAGAATCTATTTTTGATTGTAAAAAAACAATAAAATTTGAAGTACAAGTACAAAATGCTTCGACTTTGGTTTAAACATATTTATTAGTTAAGTAACATACAAATATTATACATATACATATAGAAACAACAAATAGGATTCAGAAACAAGCATAACAATGCTTTTATAAATCTGTCTCCATATAAAAAAAAAGACGCAGTATATTCATATAATAAATTGCATGCTCAGAATATTCTTATATGCTAAATAACTATATTAATTAAATATAATAAAGGGTTTAGAAAGAAGGATATTAAGGAATAGACAATGTGGAAAGTAAAGGAATTTGTATGAGATATTCAGTGACTCAAGAATTGAAACGCTTACTTTTGATGATGAATTTTTGAAAAAGCTTAAAAATTTCACAGTTTTGTTCATCGGATAGAACAGTGGACCCAAAAATAAGAAGATTTGTATCTACTAAAACATTCAAATTCATATTCATAAGAGAAGTCAGCATATCTTGTCTAGCATTAAGATATCTATTACAATAAAGAATATAATGCTGAACTGATTCAATTTCACCACAAACACACATGGGTGATTCAACCAAATTTTTCAAAAATAAATGAACATTTAAGGAACTACAGTTCATTCGTAACCGTGCGTGAAAAATTTGACCAAGTCTGCTACCAGAATAATAAAAAGAAGGAACTTTGGTATTTTTATTAAAGATCTGGTTCTTAAAAGAGGAAAAGGATTCTGTTTGGCGAGTATTTAATGAAAGCTTATTCCAATCTTTAATCGTAGAGGGCAGGAAATAGTTTGAATATAGATTTGTACGAGTCCGTACTTCTTGTAAATTTAGTGACTGACGTGTATTATGACGATGCTGTGTGCCAACGGTTGTAGGAATTAGGTCCACTAAATACTGGGGAGTTTTCTTGTTTAGCATTTTGTGAAATAGAAAAAGTCTGTGGTTCTTTCGTCTGTCTGTCAATTTTTCCCACTTAGTTTCATCATATAACTTTTGGTGTGATGTGACCTTGGTTCCCCCTGTACTATTCTAGCAGCTTCTAATTGAACAGATTCAAGTTTATTAATCAAGCTTAAGTTATTGGTATCCCATATAACATCAGTATACTCTAGTATAGGACGAACAAATGAAATATACATTTTCTCAAGGGTTAAACGATCAAGAGTAAATTTAAAATTTCCTCATAATAGTTAGCCTCGTATAGGCTTTGCCAATAATATAATCAATATGGTTATGCCAAGATCCATCATCGGATATTATTACTCCGAGATGTTTATAAGAATTTACACATTGTATTTGTTGATTATTAAGTAGAAGAGGGGGGTGAACAGGCTTATTTGTCTTCCTAGAGATAACTAGAGTTTCTGTTTTTGAGGGGTTAAATGTTACGAGCCACTTCGTAGCCCACTGGTGTATCCTTTCGAGATCGTTGTTTAAAATGGTTGAAGTAACAATAGGATTTTCTACCACAAGGTATAAACTCGTTTCATCTGCAAACAGTTTTATGACAGAATTAATTTCTTCAACAATGTCATTTTATAAAGATAAGGAACAATAACGGTCCCAATATAGACCCTTGAGGCACACCTGCTCTAATTGATAAATGCTCAGAATTTGAACCATTCAAGACTTCACTTTGAACCCTCCCTTCAAGATAATTTTCGAATCAATTCAGTAAATTTCCAACAATGCCCAACTGTTTTAGTTTAAAAAGAAGTCCTTTATGCCAAACTCTGTCAAAGGCTTAACTCACATCACAAAATATCACTCTAATTTCCTTCCCACTATCTAATGCTTTCCCAAAGTCATTCGTAATGTCGACCAACTGATTTACTGCAGAGTCCCCTTTAGAAAACCCAGACTGATTCCTTGTAAGAATATTATTCTGTAATAGGAAATTGTGAACGTGCTTATATATACATCTATATATACATCTCTCCATACACTTGGAAATGATACAAAGCAACGAAATAGGACGGTAATTTTTCACCTCATCGGGCTTGTTACTTTTAAATACAGGCATAACATTTGCCAATTTCCAATTAGTAGGATGTACTTAAGGATAAGTTAAATAACTTGCATAAAGGATATTTTAAGACACAAGCAGCTTCCTTCAATAACCTAGGACTAATAGGATCAGGACCAGATGCCTTCGTTGAGTTTAAAATTGACAGAACATCCTCAACTTCGTTTGTATTAAGTGAAATACTTTCAATTATATTTTCATTTAGAGGAACAAAATTAGGTAATTCTTTACCAGCATCGTTTACTTGAGCTTGAGCTGCAAAGTAAGAATTAAATTCATTTGCTTTGTCGAAATCATCGAAAATCAAATTATCATCTTTAAGTAAAGGAGGAATACCGGATTCAACCCCTTTAATACTTGATAATTGTTTAACCGTTCGCCACCAGTTGCTACTAGAATAGTGTTCATTTGATAAATTACGTATTAAATTTCCGGTATAATCGTCTTTGGCTTTACGTACCAACCCATTGACCGAGTTCCTGGCTTTCCGAAACTTTTCCCAATCTGACGGACGGTTTGATTTTTTTGCCTTTCTGTGAATCCTATTTTTGGTTCTAATTTTATAACTTATTTTCGATGTCAACCAACGTGGACCCCCCTTCCGTATGGTAACAATTTTATTCGGGATAACCGATTCGGCAGTTATGATAATAACATTAGTAATGTTATCAGTAATATTATCGATATTTCCTGATAAGAAGAATGAATCCCAGTCCACTTGATTTAGTTTAAGTCTAAACTCGTCATAATCTGCCTGGTTATAAATCCATACTTTGCGTTTGAAAGCTTTGGGTTGAATTTTTGGAAAGTTTAAAAACCCAAATACTGGACAATGGTAACGTACTAAATCGAGAAGAGGGGGGCCAACACAGGAAAATAAAAGCCGATTAACATTATTCGTTAAAATCAAGTCTAACAGAGATGACGAGTGTTCAGTAAAGTGGGTGGGTTCATCAATCGATTGTACAAGACTATATTTCAAAATCACAGATTTTATCTTGGTTTTGGTTGGATCAAGCTGATTATCATTAAAATCCCCCGCCACCGAAATACAATCAACATTATTTTCATCAGCCGCTTAGTCAATTGAATTTTCTAATTTCTCCCATGTTTCCTGAAAACTATTAGGAGGAATATAATATGCAGCAAATAAGACTTTTTTCCCATTTAATGTAAGTTGCAGCCATACACATTCTGAATCATTACCTTCTAAATCAAAACGTCTTATTGCATTTATATTTTGTTTAACATAGATAGCAACCCCTCCCCCCATTTTCCCGACCCCCCTATCACGCCTAAACGGTATCTGATAGTTTGAGAGACGTATAGAGTCATCTGTGTTTGTATTGTTTAGCCACGTTTCGGAGAACGATAAAATATCAAAATTTTCATACTCCGCCTCGATGTTTTCCAATTTAGGGAGAATGCTCTGAATATTCAAATGCATAAACGAAATAGAAGTTGCAAACATATCGCATATCTTATTAGTTAATATCGAGTCACTAAAATTTGAAAATGAACTATTAATCGAGCCGATATCGTCCTACTCAGGGCCCGGATTTAATTCTATTCCAGCCACGATTAATAAAATAGAAATAATAATAGTAATATATATAATCATATACGAAAAATTAGATGTCGGAGCACGGTTCTCACTTATAAGATTACATTTTATTTCGCAAGCATTGGATTTGTCATTACCTGCACGTGGTGAGAATTTGTGTTTATGTTTAGATAGATCGACCAGAAAATATAAACACATAGATAATTTAAAAGCTAATATCCTATTTACTGAAAAATATATCAAATATATACAAAATACGTCGAGCAGACTTAGTCTATTTTTTAAACTACAGTGGAGTTTAAAATGGAAAAGGCCAACTCTCATTCTGTATTGGTTAATGTCAACACCCATTGATTCTGACTATGTTACACCTGATTGGTCGAGAGAGAAATGAGAGTGGCTGGTAAGTAATTTGAGTAAGTAATATAAACAAAAACAGTCACACAAAACAATGATATAATAAAATTCACTATTATAAGATACAAAAGATACTGGTGAGCACTCAGGTGAGTCAATACATGGTGCAAAACAAATTTGTGAGGAAAAAACTAAACTCATACAAAAACAAGAGACATAGGAATGATAACTAAACATATATACAAAGATAATACATAAAAAAAGATAATTAGAAATGCCGTCTACTTATTGTTGTTGAAATTTGTTCAAGGATGTGATTGGAAAAAAAAAATTAAAGTAGTATGTGGTGTAATTATCATAAAGCTCGAAGATAAATGATTTTAATGGTTGCACGATTTTAAATAATAACAAAAATAGCACAAAAGCTTTAATGACTTGTTTGTTATAAAAGTGTACATCGGACGTGACTGTCATTTTGAATGTTCCACTGGATTGATTCGTGTACAAATTGACAAGATTACTGATATTTTCATATACATAGCACTACTGCCTGTTTCATTAGGCATAGGTTTGTCAAGTAAAACAAAAACAAAAGGATCTGATGATCGATTGGTCTTAATTGATTTGTATTGTGACCCGGTTTTGGGTTAGGTATCAATATACAAAAAATTAAAATACAAGTATGCGCACCCTAGTAAATCATAGTATACAACAATGCAGGTATATACATATATAAAGCATGTCATAACATGTTGGCACTACATACACGGTCGCAGCAAATGGGGATATAAAAATGGCGGCACGTATTGCACTGGTTTCAAGCTATTTATACATCCCCACTTCACGAGCCATGTCTACAGCAACAACAAACATATAATTGGTTTTTCACACGATCCAAATATGGGTCATGCTAGTTTTGCTGTCATTGGTGGAGAGATATCAGGATATTTATTGGTTATCAACATGATCACGATATGCAACAGTGACCACATTTACTATAATAGTGTCATAGTAAAAAAAGGTAAACACAGATGAGATAGTTTAATAAAATGCAATCAAGAATTATGGCAGGGCTGCTGCAGCAGCGTACGACTGTATGGTTGATAAAACAGTAGTGTCCAGGTTGTTACGGTTGATATCAGGTGCTGTAAAAGGCGTTGGTTTAGGTGTATATAAAGACTGCATGGCCTGAGGACAATTTTTCATTATGTACGATTGAAGAGCTAACTCAGTATTTGTTATTGTTATATTTCCGGAACTGTTTTTCAGAAATATCTTATCATCAATAGACCATGTATTGGCTATAAAGCCTTCCGATTTAAGCCTGCGGGCTTTGTATGCGATGTTGTTACGCCTTTTCGTTAGGTCCTCATTAATCATAACTCTGGCGTATTCATTCGTATCTCTCAAATATTTACTGCATTTCAATATACGACGTTTTACCAACGGATCCTTAACCCTGACAATAATCTGCCGTGGCAAAAGTTTTCGCCCGTGCTTGTCAGTATGTGCTGGTTTACCCACACGGTGAGATCGAACAATGTCATATTCTTGATAATCTTTGTCGATCGACTTAACAATTTCTGTGACTATTGTTGTTGTATTTTCACCAGTTGTCTCGGGGATGCCACTGAAACGTATTAACTCACGCCTCCCGTATTGTTCTAGAGAGTCAATTTCATCTCGAAGTTGTGCATTTTCTTGTTTGAGTGTGTCGATTTGGTGTGTCAGACTTTGGAAAGATTCTTTTATAACGACCTCAATTTCAGATTTAAATATTGCATGTATGGTACTTTGAATTTCCTCACGAAGAACATCCTTGAGCCGCAACACAATATTATCTAAGTCTGATTGTTGCAGCGCAAAAGAGGTTGGAGAAGAACTTTGCTGAACAAATGGACCAGATGTCGTTGAAGACGTGGATCCAATGATGAAGCAGCTGGTATCTGAGAATGCGGGGTTTGAGGTCGTACTGGTGATGTAAAAGACATGTTTGGCTTTTTAATATATTTTGCTTCCCTTTGGGGAGGGGAGGGTTTACTTAAGCGACGAAGTCTATTTACTGGAGTTGTCATCAATGTAATCCATGGACGTTAATCCATGGACTTGCTTCGACTTTGAATCAATTCCATGGATTAACGTCCAAAATACTCACATAATAAGGCCATAGTCCTGAGTTTAGAAAGGGGGTTATTTCCTCTTGTAAAGATAAGTTGTATTAAATTTGCATAATTTTGAAATGAAGATTGTAATAAATAGTAAATGTGTGCGGTATATGGCTACGCTGATGTAAAATTGTCTGTTAATTTACTGCATCATTGAGTTTTTTAACTACTTTAATACTACAAATAAATGAGAACTCTAGCAGGCTACACGCACTTGTCACAGTGTCTTTATTCCATCACAATAACAATAAGAAATGAAATATTCATTGTGGAATACATAATTACCCTAGGGTATTCAATTCACAATAAAAATACCCCCAGGGAATTATTTCCAACGGCATAAAAGTGCATTAGTGTATTTATTTCCTCAACATAATCCGGAAGATGTACACCAGGAATGAATTTACGCTTATAAGGCCTATAATCAAAAGAACTCATTTTGATTTAAAGAACACACATGAAATTGATCAGAAATTTCCATGAGATGTATCACGTTACTTGGATTTTGGACAAGATCATCTGCCAACCCATGCAATCTCAACTGTTTGTTGTCTTCTATTTAAATGTACGCTAGAGGTACGGAGGATGAAAGTTGTGAACAACAAAATGATCTTGTTTAAAGGTATTGTGCTAGCTACATTTACATTTATTTATTTATTTGGAATACACACGTATATCCGTTAGGTTTACACGTAGGTTGGGGGTCATATTAAAAGTGAAAATGTTATATCTTGCCATCAATATGAAAGAACGGTACAAAATTTAACCCCATCCCAAAATTTTAAGTGATTACCACCAAGGTATAAACATTTCTAAACTTCCAGGTGCGGATTTAGGGGAGGGGATTCCAGAGGTGTGCACCTCCTTAACCGAAAAGGGTGAGTTTCTGTCTTTTTTACAAAATTTGTCTGCAATTTTTTAGCCTCGCTTTCGCTTGGCAATTGTTTTTCATTAGCGCCCGAATTCTTGATGCTCTCAGACTTCAATTTATATAGGATGTTTAGATCTCAGCACTTGAAATCAACAAGTAAATCTCATGTTAACAGATGTTATGCTATGCTAACGAAAACAATCATTACATTGCAATCAATGGGGTTTAAGCAGGATTTTGTCTCTTTTAGTATGCAGGAAGCGGATTCGTTCCTGACAAAAAAGTACATGAAAGTGTGAAGGTGTCAGGTCTCGAAATAAATCACAGTGAAACGGGGAAAAAGGAAGTTGTTTTATATGAGTCTGTAAAATATTCTCCCATTATTATGAACTATAGATATTGCAATTGTTATTTTGATATAATCGGTTAAAAAAAAACTGAGCTAAAAGTAACACATTAAATCTATATGAATCAATATGGATCTTTTGAGTCGTTTTCACTCAGCAAACATTTTTGTGTAATATGTGAAAAAATCAATACCTCAATACCTGTTGAGATAAGGGTGGTTTATATTGTATCAGGTTAATTGTTTTTGTCAATTAAAATTTAAAGAATTGTCATGTAGGAACAATTATAAGTATAAAATTCTTTTTTCTATTTTAATTTCATAAACGTTCAAAAACGTTCAATATATGGGAAACATTGCAGCTTGATCAAAATGGTAAAAGAAATGAAGATAACTTTCGCGGATATGCTTTAACTCTCACGTCTCTCGATTTGCATTCGTCTATGCATTTGTTGTTATGCAGCTTGTCCGCCATATTTGGGCGTTGCTAGGGGATGAACGAGATCGCGTAAATCTTAAAAAAGTGACCGTTTATATTTGTCAGAATACGATTAAACTATAATTTAATTGTGTTTGTGATTTCAGGCTCCTTTATAATGTATATTTTAAAGCCGTTAACAAATTAAATCGAATACAAGGTTGGCGCGGCATTTTCCGGGAATACGAAAATAATGTCAATTTCTTCTTACTTATGCTTAGTGCATGTCTCCAAAATTTGAATCGTTTGAAATTAATATTTTCTAAACTACAAAATAATTTTGTAACGGCCAAGTCTTTTTACACTGTCACTGCAAAACCCATATCCAGGATACGAAACCACCGCAAAACCAGGCAGATTCTGGCGATCAACGTAGCACTCAAAAACAGCCTCTCTACATATAGAAGGGCTTGACACCCTTTACTACCATTCCCT
>MJUU01047015.1:16130-56783 GCA_002080025.1 Modiolus philippinarum | reverse complement strand
ACCCATCTAACTATCAGTATACCATTTATAAGTATAACCAAATCTTATATATCTGTCACCATTCCTTTTGAAACTATCACCAAACCTTACATATTTATCACCACGACTAATTTAACCATCGGTATGCCTTTATAGCTATCACCACACCTCATATATCTTCCACCACACCATATATATCGATAAAAAATTCTATCACCAGTCCTTATAAATCTAGCACAACACCTTATACACCTAAAACCACACCTAATATTACTATCACCTATTGCAACTATCACCAAACCTTTTGGAACTATCACAACACCTTATATAGTTGTCACCACACGAAATATAACTATCAACAGACCTTATATATCCATCACAACGCCTTATATACCTATAACAACACCTAATATTACTATCACCAGACCTTATATGACTATCACCACAACTAATTTAACCATCAGTATACCATGTATAAGTATCACCACATCTTATAGATCTATCACCATACCTTTTGTAACTATCATCACGCTTTATTTATATAACAATTGCCACAACTCATATTTCTATCAACACACCTTTTCGTAAGTATCACCACACCTCATATAGCTATCATGACGCCTTATACATCCATTTCAGCATCTTATAATCTACCACCATATATCACACAACAGTGCTTAAATGGTCCCTTCTACAAAAGTTGCTTGCACATTTTGCAAGATAATTGGGAACAAAATTCACCATGTAAATAAAATAACCAATTTCAGTGAAATTACCATCAATACCTGTCCTTTTATAGACATTTAACTCCTTGTATTTAGATATTCGTTCATCATTTATAGCATGCACTGTGTAGGGAATCTATGCGTTTAATTTTCGAGCTTGTTCTTTATTTGTGAGGGAATCTATATACATTTTATTCGTGAGCTTGCGCTGTGAAGGGAATCCTGTGAAGCATTGAACTATGACCCATATCTTAAGAATAATTATGAAAGACTGGTCAAATGTTCTTGCAATATACTTGGATCTTGTTCGGGACCAGTCGTATTTTGACAGAGGGTTGCTCAAAAGCTGCTTTGTAATGTTGTAACTGTTTAGGGACGTTTGTTCGAAATCTTTAATTTTCTACTGGTTATCTTCTCATCACTTGACGTCCTTTATCCGGTGAAAAACTGTAAAGGGAAGGCAAAATTGGAGCTAAACTTGGATACACTAGTACTTGAGACAACCTTTTGTGGACCCGTTTGGAATACATATTTCCCTTCATTACATATCTCAATACAAATAAGAAGAATCTTGAAATTCAAGTACTTCACATGAAAAGGGTCACAATGGACACAAACTATATTCTTAATTCTCTAAAAGTGTGTGGGCATGTCCCGACAGAGTTAACGTGAAGATTGAGTTTAGCCACTCTTGTTGTTAGATATTTCAATTCACAAGTGTAATATTTATCCCATGAACAAGAAGATTTCATCATCAATTTTGCATAATTTTATTAAATACAAATAATAATACATGAAATATTAAAATAAAATAAAATCATAAATGATCTTCTAGATCTGCTTTTTAAAATTACGCTAACTACGTCTCTTTATCAAGTGATAGTCACAGGGACTTGCTCCCGATCTAGAAAAAAAAGTTTACTATCCAACATGAATCTCGGAGAAAAAACACCGAGATTCATTTTTCTAGACCGGGAGCAAGTCCCTTTGGTGATAGCAGATGCGCGTAAAAAGTTCACAAATAGAAAGTCTGACAGGGTCTAAAAAGTCATTTAGCGTATCACAGAATTTTGTTCTTTCATCTTTTTACCCCCGGGATATATGTTTGATTTCGCCCATGAATTTGTTCTATGTATAGAATGTTATAATTAAAACTTTAGTTTTAATATAAATCATGAAGTAGAAACTCCCCTAGATTTAATCAACAGGCACTATCAACAGCACACAAACTAGACACTACGCACAACATTTCAATAAGCACATGTATTACATTGCAAGACGGGATCAGTGGAATATTGGTTCATATTGCAATACTTGGGTGTATCATATGCAACAGTAAAACAGAGGTACTTATTTAAAGAATACACTGTGTAATTCTTCTGGAATTCATAGATATGAACCTCGGATTTTTTTAGGACCGCTTCGCATTTCTGTCTTCAGGAAGTTTGGAAATAAGGCGGATGGATGAGAAAACGCTCTAAAATTAATACTTTTTGCATTCTTACCGATTCAAAGATTATTTTTATAAACTTTCGGACAACTGAATCACTATATCGGTTAACTTATTATTGTATTCATTGAAATAAATTATTTGATGTCCTTTTTTCCTAATGCTATACTCATTCACTGTGCACAATCTGCAGTTCTTTTTTGTTGTAGAAACAATTATTTTTGCTATGTTCTCGAACTCGGACGTTTCATGGGTATCCAGTTGTTTCATGACTTCTATAGTTAAAGATAGAGATCAGTGAATCAAGTAATCAAAGTTCTATAGAATTATATTGTATATCAATTTTTCAACTGTAGAGTATCAAGGAAAACTCCTTCGGACAGAACCGGTACCAATTGGTTTACAATGGAATACTGTAGAAACTCTGATTGTTCAGAAGAGAAGTTTTGAAGGTGTTGTTTTAGGTGTTTCGAGAGGAATATTGGTATGTTCGTTGAAAATTGTAAATATGAAACGATTAAGAGGACTTGAGGCATTTTCTACAGTTAAATAAGCAATTTCATCAAACGAAAGTAAGTTTTTGTTGTATTTGTGGAAAGTTTTTTGTCCGTGTATTTGTTTATCAAAATCAAAATGTTACGGAACCATTAGATAGTCGCTGCTCGCTTCGGGTATAAAATGAGTGAAATTTCCATATCAGAATCGAAATAAATCATACCCGCCAAATACTATATTGTCATTATAACATGGGCTTTCGTTGTTTTTGCATATTTTACCCCTCGCTAACGCTCGGGATAAAATATTTGCAAAAACAACTCAAGCCCATGTTATAATGACAATATAGTATGGCGGCCATGTTTTATTTCTTAATTACATATGGTGTGACGACAAATATATATACAGTGTAGTGATAGGTAATAGTCATACAAAGTAATGTAATAATGATATATAAGAAAGGTAATAACTTATTTACAACTTAAACATGTCTACACTATGTTTATAGCTTTTATCTAAAATCATGTAAATTCTAAAACCTCAGGTTTAACTCCCTCCATCGTAGTTTTGTCCTTAGCTCTATTTGATAAAATTACTGATTATTCGGATTTAGTTTGGTTTTATTCAATTTAAACAATTTTTTTTGGAAATTGTGGATGTCCTATATTTGGGTTCTAGTGCTGCTGATGAGGAATTAATTTCCGAAATGGCCATACAGCTCATAAAAATTATTGCAGTCGGAGTTAACACATGTGTTATGGTCGCATGTTCATTTACTCCATATCCTTTCGTAAAATAGAAATATAAAGTGTGGTGATGAACGTATAAGAAGTGCTGATAGATATATACGGTGTGGTGATAGTAACAAAAAGTGTGATGACAGATAATAAAGTGTTATGATTCACGTTGTCTTAGTTATATGAGGTTATAAAGTGTGGTGACATGTATATAAGATGCGATGATAGATATAGCAGGCCGGGGGTTGATCGATTGTTAAGTGTAGTCCACGATATATTAGATGCGGTGATAAATATATAAGATGTGGTGGTTGTTTAAAAAAAATGTTCTTATAGATATATAGGTTGTGGCGATATATATATATATATATAAGGTGTGGTGATAGGTATATAAGATGTGGTGATAGATGGATTAGGCGTAGTAATAGCTTTACTAGTATTGGGTGTTGTGATATATACTAAATGGATTACGATAGCTACAAAAAGTGATGTGATAGTTATATTAGGTATGGTTATATATATATAAGGTTGGGTGATTGATATATAACGTGTTGTGCTACATATAAAGATTTGGTTATAGAAACATAAGGTTTGGTAATAAATATATAAGACGTGGTGATAGCTAACAAGGTGTAGTGATATTTATATCAGGTGTGGTGATATATATTTAAGGTCTCGTAATAGTTATATTACGTGTGGTTATAGATATATAATGTGTTATGATAGATATATAAGGTGTGGTGATAGTTATAAAAAGTGAGGTTATATAAGATATGGTGATAGATATATAAGATGTGGTGATAGATGTATAAGGCGAGGTGATAGCTATATTAAGTGTTGTGATAATTATATTAGGTGTGGTTATAGAAAAATGAGGTGGTGTGATAGATATAGAAGGTGTTGTGATATATAAATATTTATAGATTTGGTTATAGATACATAAGGTGTGGTAATAGATATATAAGATTTAATTTAATGCTTTATTTATTTACCGAGGATTACAAACAGCCCGAGGGCTACAAAGTTGCTCTCCTCATACCCTATGAGGATATATAAGACGTGGTGAAAGCTATTCAAGGTGAAGTGATATTTAGATAAGCCATGGTGATAGATATTTAAGGTCTTGTAATTGTTATATTACGCGCGATTATAGACAGCAATGTGTTGTGAAAGATAGATGGTGTGATGCTAGATATATAGGGTTTGGTGATAGGTATATAAGATGTGGTGATAGATGTATAAGGATTGATGATAGCTGTATAAGGTGTTGTGATAGTTACAAAAATGTGTGGTGATAGATATATAATGTATGGTAATATATGTAAAGGGCGTGGTGATAGCTGTATTAAGTGTTGTTATATGCAATAAAGGTATGGCGATATCTATACAAGGTGTTGTGATAGACATATTCGGTGTCGTTATAGATAATTAAGGTGGGGCGATAGATATATAAGGTGTTCTGATAAATGAAAACATATAGATTTGGTTAAAGTCACGTAAGGTGTGGTAGTAGATATACAAGATGTGGTGAAAGCTATTCAAGATGTAATGATATCATATAAGCCGTGGAGATAGATATTTAAGGTCTTGTTAATAGTAATACTACGTGGGATTATAGATAACAACGTGTTGTGAAAGATAGATAAGGTGTGTTGATAGATATTTAAGATATGGTGATAGATGTATAAGGCTTGATGATAGCTTTATTATTTGTGGTGATAGTTAAAAAAGGTGTGATGATAGATATATAAGGTGTGGTGACTTGATGATAGCTTTATTATTTGTGGTGATAGTTAAAAAAAGGTGTGTTGATAGATATATAAGGTGTGGTGATAGATGTATAAGGCGTGATGGTAGCTGTTTTAGGTTTGATGATAGCTACAAAAAGGTGTAATGATAGATATATAAGGTTTGGTGATAGGTATATAAGGTGTGGTTATAGATGTATAAGGCATGATGATAGCTGTATTAGGTGTGATGATAGTTACAAAATAGTTTGGTGATAGATATATAAGGTGTGGCAATACGTATACAAGATGTGGTGATAGATGTTAGGTGTGGTGATAGCTTTATAAGGTGTGGTAACAATAATATAAGGTCTGTTGGATGGATATGGGTATGATGTTTAATATACAGTGTGTTTTGATAGTTATATAAAGTGCAATTATACAAGGAGTTATGGTTAATATAAAGACACTGTGTGATTTGGGTTTATTATTTCCAATTTGTGAAATTAGGAAAATATATTATCATTATACAGCATATACAGAACTCCTTGTCATAAGGATTTGTGCTGAATGATATGAAAATACTATACTAAAATAATGCTTAAATGTGGGCAGATTACTTGCAAAGAGTGGTATTAAAGTTTTAGTAAAATTAAAAATTCTCTAATCAAGCTGCATGCGCACAAAGACAATAAGCATAGACCAAAAACAAAGAAAAGCAATTCAGATTATTGTTCCAGAACAATTTATAACATCGTACATGCTCCTCCAAACCAGCTCCATGGAAAGCTTGGCAAGTAGCATAATTACAAAACATTTTACTATGCAGCTTTGATATTGATATTTTTTGACAGATATGTGATGCAAATATTATTCTATGGAATTGACAGAGATTCTGATTTTGTGTGGCAATTTTTGAGCTAAGTTATCTAAAACACCTTGTCTGAATTTTTTTCCTGCACCTGAAAGGACCCATTCCAAGTATTTTGCATTGATAGTATTCTACTTGTCTTTACTTGTCTCGCAAAAACTAATGCTATTATGAGCCTTTGCTTATAAGTTATAAATCTTGTTCAGATTAACTTCCTTTGATGGGTCTACGGATTTTTGTAATAAAGATTTGTCATAAAGGAGTTTTGCTTCTTGTTCAGTAAGGTTTAGTGACTTCTTTCCAGACTTTATATAGGAGCACAGTATGATTGACTACAAGATCGATATCTGTACGTGACCTTCTTTAAATTATTGCCTGGCTAATTTTTTTTTGTAATTCTTAAAATCACATTTCTATCTATGTCACAAAATATAATTGCTTTTCGATCCATCATACTAATGGAACAGAAAGTTCATCAATGAAATGCGATAAAGGTTTCAACAAAGTTTCAAACAAAAGAAGGAAGAAGTCAAAAATGACAGGTAATCCCTTTGCCAATTTGTTGAAGGTTTGCAATACTATTCAGTATCTGGTCTGTTACTTAAATCTGAGCCATTCATGCATGAAATGTAGGTAAAAGTGATCTTATTTCATTTAGGAGCATCAAACATATAGCAGATACATCTACTGACGAAAGATTAATCCTCTAAAAGTTGTAATATCTAATATCCAGATTGGAATACAAATATTAAACCGAGTCACTCGTGCATGGACGGTGGTCAAAGTGAATTAATTTTTATCTGAAGCTTCATGACTATACAAGACACATCTACAAACAAAATATCATTCCTCTAAGCGTTGTAGTATCCCTGATCAGGACTCTTACAAAATCTGTAACCTATAACACTGCTGCATGACGTGTAGGTGAAAGTGACCTAATTTTTATCTGGAGCTTCATAGCTTTACAAGATGTTTCTACAGACAAAATATCATTCCTCCTCTAGTAACCTTGGTATTTTGTTATTTATTACTAGTTGTAGTACCTGAAACCTGGACTCTTACATTACCTTAACATGAGTCACTCATGCATGAAATGTAGGTTAAATCCACCTTGTCTATCTATCAATCTCAAGTACTATTCAAGATGAATCTATGAACAAAACCTTGTCCACCTATGACTTGCAAATTGAAAGATATATGGTTTTAACTTTGAAAGGATGAACAGACTAATGGGTGATACACGTTATACCCTCCCAATTTTGGTTGGGCCAGGGGATAAAAATAATTTTCTATTACAGAAGATGACGTCCAAATAAGCTGCCTAATATAATGTATCTTTGTAAAATATAAGATATCATGTTTATTGAAACAACATACAAACAGCTTCAATGAGAAAAACTGTTTAAAAGGCTCAGTAAATATTTCCACTTCAAAATTTAATGAAAATGAATAATTTTCTACTTGTTTATGCACATCCACATATATTGTCCATCCTTTGTTTGAATTTTCATCTGAATCCTTCTATTTAGACATGAAATTTGCAGAAGCAATAACTGAAAATTTAAAGTCGAAATGTCTCACCTTCATTGCGTAAGCAAGAAGCAGACATCTGTATATAGAATATGCAAATAATTCCTTTGAGTAAAGTTTCATCAAAATCCCTTAACTGGTTTAAGACAGAAAGACATGATGATCAACTATATGCACTCAATTTCGTTGTGTGGGGAATAATTAATTATAAATATTTTTTTCTAGACAAATTAATCTGTTGTGTTCTGTGGTCACATGTGTAACATAACTTTTTGACCATTTCAAAAACTGTAACTGTGTTCTCCGTGGCATTAATAATCTTAAAGTCTTGGGTTTTCAGGTTTGTAAGAACAAAGAGTATGTTTTTTCTACAATTTATTAGTATATAACACATTTAAAAATTAAACAAAAGATACAAATGCAACTAATTTAATGTCATTCTCATGGTTCCTCTCAAATAAAAATTTTCAATCCAGATTCATTAAATATTAACTATATATGTGGTTAGTTCTTCCACAACTGATTGACAGTTTCTGTGTTGTTGAACTTCATTGGCTGATGGAAGCATTTTCAATTTTTTTCATTGTCATTTACTATTATGTTACATTTTTTTGCTTTGGTTTACAGTTGATTTCTTTCTATATCTTTAAAGAAGGTATACATTATATAAATTCTGTTGACAAATACAGTTTTTTTTTCTCAAAACATTCGCTTCATTTCAATAACATGTTGGTCCTCAACTTTAGACTATTCATAGATTGATGTTGTTTCCAGTTTTAACTGTTTCTGCTGCTTGATCTTATACTTCTGTGAACTGAAAAGAAAAAGAAGTTACCAATGTCATATAGTGTATACTGTAGACAATCTCTCAGTTCTTATCTGTAAATGCATGTTTTATATCCAAATGTCATTAAAATTGTTTCACAAATTAACTGCATACAAAATAATATCTTCAGGGACTTGAAGGATCCTGCATCCATGAACAGATATACTGAACAATGTCTTGCAATATGTATTGTTTAACAATTTTCAACCTTGCATTGGCATAAAATCATAGTTGTTGCACATTCTAAATGTCATAAGACTGTTATAACTCATATTTTGTTGTCATTGTAGATGTAAGTGGACTCTATAAACAAGTTTGATAGTCATTTAACTGTGGGGATAGAAAAAATGTATGGTGATAGATATGAATAATAGGGTGATAGATATTAATAGTATGGTGATAAAAATGATCAGTCTGATCATAGATTTATACAGCTTAAAAGACACACTGAATGCAATATTACCCCAATCAGTTGTGGTGATATAAATAAAAACTTTGGAGATAAAACATGTAAACTGTGTGAAAGAAATATAATTCTGTGGTGATAAATATAAATAGTACAGTGATAGATATAACATTTATGGTGATAGATATAAATAGTAATGTGATAAAAATTAATATAATCTTTGGAACAGAACTCTAGGAAAAAAAATTAGATCCTATGGGACTAATTTTTTTGTTTAAGCAAACCATGAAATCCAAGAAAACTGGAACACAACGAACAGTAGTTCTTTCACAGTTATATATATTGAGTGTGATTATATAAATGTATCAATACATGTATATAGAAAGTGAAAGGCATATTGAATGCAATGATAGACCTGTAAATAACTAAATACCAAACTTGGTTTAAATTTGGTTTCTGCATATGGCCATTTTGACTTGTATCTCTTTAGTGCAGATAAAAAGTGGTTATAGACATATAAACTGTTGTTATAGTCAATGCTAGTATGCTGATAGATTTATAAAAAATGATAAAAAGTGAAGAAAGTGAATATACTGAGTGTAGTAGAGACAAATTGAGGGTAGTAATAGATAGGAAGAATGTGAAAGGTATATAGAATGTAATGAAACATATAAACTGTGGAAATAGACATATAAACTGTGGAAATAGACATATAAACTGTGGTAGAAGGCATATGGATGGAGCGCAGTGATAGATATGTAGTGTTTATAGTTTGATCAAGATATTGGTGACATAAATGAAGTGTATGGTAATAGACAAAAAGAAATGTGGATGGGTATGTAGAGTGTGACCATAGACACATAGTATACATGGATAAATGTTAGAGTATGGGAAGACATTTTTACTGCACTTGTAGATATAGATAACGCGACAGATCACAAAACTGAGTGTGTATATATTAAAATTGGGGATGTTAAATATAGTTTGATGATGAATAGGTAGTTGTTCATACATATATTAAGTTTGTTAATTGGCAAAAAATTTGTGTTAATAGACATAAAGTGTTTGGAAAAAGATGTATATAGCATGGTGATAGATATGTAGAGTGTAGTGATAGATGAATAGAGTGTGGTGATAGATGTATAGAGTGTGATGATAGGTATAAGTGTGGTGATAGGTATAGAGTGTGATGATAGGTATAAGTGTGGAGATAGGTATAGAGTGTGATGATATATGTGTACAGTGTGTGGTGATGAATGTAAAGATGTATAGAGTGTGATGATAGGTATAGAGTGTGGTAATATATGTGTACAGTGTGTGGTGATGAATGTATAGAGTGTAGTGATAGATGTATTGAGTGTAGTGATAGATGTATAGAATGTGATGATGGGTATAGAGTGTGGTGATAGATGTTTAGAGTGTGATGATAGATGTTTAGAGTTTGGTGATAGATATTAAGAGTGTGATGATAGGTATAGAGTGTGGTGATAGATGTATAGAGTGTGGTGATAGAAGTAAAGAGTGTGATGATAGATGTTTAGAGTGTGATGATAGGTATAGAGTGTGGTGATAGATGTATCGAGTGTGGTGATAGAAGTATAGAGTGTAATGATAGATGTTAAGAGTGTGATGATAGGTATAGAGTGTGATGATAGGTATAGAGTGTGGTGATAGATGTATAGAGTGTGGTGATATGTGTAGAGTGAGATGATAGGTATAGAGTGAGGTGATAGATGTTCATAGTGTGGTGATAGATATATAGAGTGTGGTGATAGGTATAGAGTGTGGTGATAGATGTATTGACTGTGATGATAGATCTATACAGTGTGGTGATAGGTATAGAGTGTGGTAATATATGTGTACAGTGTGTGGTGATGAATGTATTGAGTGTGGTGATAGAAGTATAGAGTGTAATGATAGATGTTAAGAGTGTGATGATAGGTATAGAGTGTGATGATAGGTATAGAGTGTGGTGATAGATGTATAGAGTGTGGTGATATGTGTAGAGTGAGATGATAGGTATAGAGTGAGGTGATAGATGTTCATAGTGTGGTGATAGATATATAGAGTGTGGTGATAGGTATAGAGTGTGGTGATAGATGTATTGACTGTGATGATAGATCTATACAGTGTGGTGATAGGTATAGAGTGTGGTAATATATGTGTACAGTGTGTGGTGATGAATGTATAGAGTGTAGTGATAGATGTATTGAGTGTAGTGATAGATGTATAGAGTGTGATGATGGGTATAGAGTGTGGTGATAGATGTTCTGAGTGTGGTGATAGATGTTCTGAGTGTGGTGATAGATGTTTAGAGTGTGATGATAGATGTTTAGAGTGTGATGATAGGTATAGAGTGTGGTGATAGATGTATAGAGTGTGGTGATAGAAGTATAGAGTGTGGTGTAGGGGAATAGAGTGTGGTGATAGGTATAGAGTGTGGTGATAGATGTATAGAGTGTGGTGATATGTTTAGAGTGAGATGATACGTAAAGAGTGAGGTGATAGATGTTTATAGTGTGGTGATAGATGTATAGAGAGTGGTGATAGGTATAGAGTGTGGTGATAGGTATAGAGTGTGATGATAGGTATAGAGTGTGCTGATAGATGTATAGAGTTTGATGATAGATCTATACAGTGTGGTGATAGGTATAGAGTGTGGTGATAAGTATAGAGTGTGGTGATAGGTATAGAGTGTGGTGATGGGTATAGAGTGTGATGTTCAGAGATGGGGTAGTCGAAATTCGTAATCGTAATCAGCTGTAATCGCTTACATTTTTTCATGTAATCTGATGTAATCTGTAATCGTACAATTTTTTGATTTCATGTAATTGTAATGTAATCAATTACATTCAATTTTACTCTGTAATCATGATTACATTTCGATAACATTTTGATTACTTTTTGAAAACTGCAATTTTACGAAAGAAGTATTAAAGTTTTATTTAAGAAATGAAATGCAAAACTTAATATATATTAAAAACTAGAGAATGTGTCTATAAGACACGGATGCCCCGCCATAAAATTTATCGCAATAGAGAACTTAAGCCATTTATTTGATTAACCACCTAGTTGTAAATAAATGGACCCAATGCAAAAATTTAACAAAGTAATTCATGGGTAAAATGTCGGTCAAAGTCAAAGAAAAAATTGTCTTACAATTAGATAGTTCTCATCAAGATTGGTCTCTTCATGAAATATCATGATATGTTGTGTAGTTGTTTAGAAATGGACCTTAAAACACAAATTTTACCAAAAGTTACTCAAGCATAAAATGTAGGTCAAAGACACTTAATTGTCCTTGATTTGAATAGCATCTGTCAAGGTGATTTATATGACGCAACACGATTGTGATAGCATGTTTAGTTGTTGAGAAATACACCTAAATGCAAGATTTAACAAAAGTCACTCAAGCATAAAATATAGGTCAAAGCCACTTAATTCTTGATGATTTAGGTAGTACTCATCAAGGTGATTAATTTGATGAGACATCATTGTGGTATGATGTGTACTTGATGAGAAATGGACCTAAATGCAAAATTTAACAAAAGTCACTCAAGCGTAAAATATAGGTCAAAGCCACTGAATTCTTGATGATTTGGGTAATACTCATCAAGGTGATTTATTTGATGAAACATCATTGTGGTATGATGTGTACTTGATGAGAAATGGACCTAAACGCAAAATTTTAAAAAGTCATTCAAGCGTAAAATATAGGTCAAAGCAACTTAATTCTTGATGATTTGGGTAGTACTCATCAAGGTGATTAATTTGATGAGACATCATTGTGGTATGATGAGTAGTTGATGAGAAATGGACCTAAACGCAAAATTTAACAAAAGTCACTCAAGCGTGAAATGTAGGTCATGGATCCCTAATTGTTAGTGAATCTGGTAGTACTAATCAAGGTGCATGTACCGATGTAATATTATTAAAATATTACAAGAGGTAACCAAAATATGGACCTAAACGCAAAACTTAACATCGGGACGTACGGACGGACAAGGGTAAATCTATATGCCCCTTCCACTACGTGGCGGGGCATAAAAATTATAAGAGAAATCAAAATAAGAGCTGAAAATCGAAAAAAAGGTTGATTAAAAAATTATATCTTTTTTTTATGTTTAAATGTTGTTAAAACATATGTTTTCTTAAAACTGCAAAGAATTAAATTAACTTTTAATCCTGACACACTTCAGTAGAAGTATTGCAAAGTTTTTATTCATAAGTTGTCTATATTTTCTGTTTTTTATGTCAATTTTGTACACACTTCAAACATCCTGCTACATATTTATTGAGGGTCATATATAGATTGGTAACTTGTGTCTGAATAATTAGATTTTTGTTAATTTTGACACCTGTAGGGTGCTAATACCTTTAACCACATTGACATGTCATTGCTAGTATTATTTCTACAATATTAATTGTTACATATATATGGAAATTAAAAATTAATACAGAAAAAACAAAAATTTTGGTCTTTTCTTAGGGGAGAAAGACAGCAAATTTAAAATTTTCTTTAAATGGGTATGATTTAGAAGTAAGTTACTTGGAAACTACAACATGTACAAGAAAAAGAGAAAAACTACCATATATATCAAATAAACTTTTCATTGATGAAAATCATAATTATCCCTGGATCAAATATATCTCGATGAGACAGGCAACTCTTATATCTGGACCCAGGAGTTTTTCAAAATTCAAAATGGCTCACAACAATTATAAAGAACCAACTTTGAGAACAATTTGTACAAGAATGGCACTCTTTGTTACAGAAACTCACCAAAAACTTTGAATTATAAATTATTTAAAGATTCCTTTGAACTTGAAAATTACTAAAATATTTTAGAAGAAAAAAAACTTATGTTCACATTGTAAATTTAGAACATCAAATCATAAGCATCCAATAAAAACTGAGCGTTTTAATAATATTGGCAGAGAAAATAGAGTGTACACAAACTGTAACATCGGGTATAAATTTCACTATACTATGGAATGTAATATTTTTAGTGAATACAGAAACGGATTTCTATTTTAACTTCAACACTGACATCTTTTGTCATATGGAGTAAATGTACTTAATGTAGGTCAGATATAACTGTAAATATTGAGAAAATGTATGTCCAAGAGATATCTTGTACTAAATGGAGTAGCATGTAGAGTATTTATAGATTTAAAGTTTTAAATATTTTATAATATGTAGTAAATGTAAACCAAAGAGACATCTTGTACTATATGAAGTTAATGGAGATAAAGTAGTCTACAAATGTAATTTGTAATTGTAATGTAATCATGAAAATCTGAATGTAATCTGTAATATAATTGATTACATTTGAATGTAATTGACTCCAAGTCTGGTGATGATAGGTATAAAGTGTGGTGATAGATGTACAGAGTGTGATGATAGGTATAGAGTGTGGTGAAAGAAGTATAGAGTGTGATGATAGATGTACAGAGTGTGATGATAGGTATAGAGTGTGATGATATATGTATAGAGTGTAGTGATAGATGTTTATAGTGTGGTGATAGATGTATAGAGTGTGGTGATAGGTATACAGTGTGGTGATAGATATATAGAGTATGATGATAGCTCTATACAGTGTGGTGATAGGTGTAGAGTGTGGTGATAGGTATAGAGTGTGCTGATAGATGTATAGAGTGTGATGATAGATCTATACAGTGTGGTGATAGGTATAGAGTGTGGTGATAGATGTTTATAGTGTGGTGATAGATGTATAGAGTGTGATGATAGATCTATAAAGTGTGGTGATAGGTATAGAGTGTGTTGATAGATGTTTATAGTGTGGTGATAGATGTATAGAGTGTGGTGATAGATGGATAGAGTGTGGTGATAGATGGATAGAGTGAGATGATAGGTATAGAGTGTGGTGATAGATGTAGAGAGTGTGGTGATAGATGTAGAGAGTGTGATGATCGATGTATAGAGTGTTGTGAGTGTTATGATAGATGTATAGAGTGTGGTGATAGATGTAGAGAGTGTGGTGATACAAATGTAGATGGATAGAGAGCATGGTGATAGATGGATAGAGTGAGATGATGGGTATAGAGTGTGGTGATAGATATAGAGAGTATGGTAATAGATGTAGGGAGTGTGGTAATAGATGTAGAGAGCGTGGTGATACAAATGTAGAGAGTGTGGTGAGTGTTGTGATAGATGTATAGAGTGTGGCGATAGATGTAGATAGTGTGGTGATAGATGGATAGAGTGTGGTGATAGATGTATAGGGTGTGGTGATAGATGTAGAGAGTGTGGTGATAGATGTAGAGAGTATGGTGATAGATGTATAGGGTGTGGTGATAGATGTAGAGAGTGTGGTGAGTGTTGTGATAGATGTATAGAGTGTGGTGATAGATGTATAGAGTGTGGTGATAAATGTATAGTGTCGTGATAAAGGTATAGTGTGTGGTAATAGAAGAATAAAGTGTGATATAAGATGTGGAGCGTGTGATGATAGATGTTTAGAGCAAGTTGATAGATGTATTTAGTGTGGTGATAGATGTATAGAGTCTGGTGATAGATATATAGAGTAAGGTGATAGATGTTCAGAGTGATGACAGATATATTGGGTTTGTTAATATTTAGAGTATAGTTATACACAAATATACTGCAGTAAAAGGAGTAAAGCCTGTAGAGAAAATGAAGAGTATGGTTGCTGATATTAGTGGTAGATAAATAAAGCATCATGATTGATTTTTTGTCTTGTTATAGATGCATTAAGTTTTTTCGGTAAATAGAGTCTAATGATAGATATTTAGAGTGTGGTGATAGATAACGGAATATTAATAGATACTTTGTGATAATATACATACTTATATATCATAATAAATCAGAGAAGATCTTATTGGATGAAAGCAGTTATGCACCTAGTAAACATATTGAGATGTTTTGTCAAAAGCATTCCATTGAGACAAACACCAATATTGTCTTTCCCTGAACAACAACTATGCCACACTATGAAGCAACCCCATACTCTATTGCCAGAAAACTTCGATATGACATCACAACCCTATTTTTCCAAGTGTTCAGCCATGATTTCAGGAAACAACCCTATTGTTCACTGTAACATTGTAGATGTTTAAATGGTCTAGTATATTATATATTTTAATTTTCAAGATTCAAACTACAATACTATCTCTTCCGTTTGGAGTACACCAAACTGTTAAATGGTCATTAACGTTAAAAGAAACTCCTGTGCAGTTTTGAGATTGTTATTATTGACTATTAGCTTTTGTAAGTAAAACCCATATGCTGCTTATTTCCTTCCTAAAATAAGATGAATAAAATTAAAAAAATTGTTGTTTTTCTCCTCGTTTACTCCTATTCCGATACCATTTGCACATGTGCCAAATATATGGTTATTGAGAATTACACTCTTTGACAATTAACAATGGCCATGTTAGAATTGAACATATTTCATTCTCTTACCTTTTCAACCATCTGTTCTCATTTTCAACACTTGCAGTCACCACAATCTATTCCACCTTTGTCTTGACCTAAAATAATTTTAATTGTCATCTTATTATTTGATTATGATATAAAGGTCAACAACATAATTGATTACTCATCAATAATTTTTGACAACATAATTGATTACTCATCAATAATTTTTGTACTCACAGAATACAAAAGTTTGAATTTACATAGCACATGCAGATTGCTTTGTTTTATTTCTGTATCCTTCTATTCAATGATTATATGCACGTAGACAATCCATCCGGAAAGTTACATATATAGTAAACTTAGAGAGAATCTAACACAATTGAGACATCTTTGAGAATAAATGGTTAGGTACAGGCATGTTGTCATGAAAATACAATTCTGTGACATTTTCACATATACATACGGCCTCATGAGTGAGACTAATGCATTAATAGGATCATGTTAGATATGATATATCCAAAGTCAAAGTCATTACTAAGAATAAGTCGGGTAAATATAAATAAAGCCAATGATATAACCTCCAGCATCTGGAAATTTCTTTTTTATGAAACATGCATTTTCAAAGTATTACTTACTCATGATCTTGAAATAATCATATTTTATTTATTATCACATTACATGATTACTTCAGTGTATGTAGGTATGACATGAAAATTTCTGTGGTAATTCCTTATTGCTCTTTTGTTGGCTCTTCTTTGGATTTATACCATATAACCAAATAATTTGTATTGTTTTATATATGTGTTTATATGGGATATACATATGAAAAGTACAATGATATTGTGTGAAGAAATATGATCAAATATTTGAAAGATATTCAAAATTTTGTCTTGAATTTCAAACCTCAGTCATAATTCCCTAATAATACACATCATAAGAAATTACAATACTTCTTTCATTATCAGCAACAAACTTCTTCCTATGGTACACATGTTGAAAATATACTTCTGATGATATCCGCATCATGACCTCAAAATTATGCTAAAACATAGATTGTAGATCTAGTCCTTTCTGGAAGCAACATGCACATTTCCTTTGAATTCATTCCAATGTGTTAGGGACCTGAAAGAAGAATATATCACTATGTATTTTGTTATCTGATGTTCATTTCATGGATTGAATTACATGTAATAATCTAGAACTTATCACAAATGGATCTGTTGGAAAGAATTTAATAGGGGAAGTTTACTGGAGCAAAATTTGCTACCATTATGACTATAGATTAGTTCACTCTACTTCACATCCCTTTGGTCTCACGCAGAGATGGCGGGAGCAGTGTAATCTGTCTGTAATATCTGTGCATTTGAAGAGCAGCCAAATCCCTCGATGGGAAGGCAATCTTGATATTCATGTCTCTAATTCTAACCTCGTTGGGTTCCTGCGATAGACTGTTATATTTAACTTTTAGGCCCTGCATTAGCTTAAATATTCGCAAATCCAGGGAGATGGACAAGTTTCCATGTTGACTGAATTTATAGACAGTTTAAATATACATATATATAAGGCTTTATATAAGGTGATAGATGTACAAAGTGTGGTGATAGATATACAAAGTGCAATGATAGACGCAGAGAGTGTGTGATAGAATTATAGAGTGTGATGATAGATGTATAGAGTGTTTGAATAGATGTATAGTGTTTTGTGATAGATGTACAGAGTGTGGTGTTAGACATAATGTGATATGATAGATGTATAAAGTGATGATAGATGTATAGACTGTTGTGATCGGTGTATAGGGTCCATGATAGATGTAAAGAGATTGGTGATAGATATATAAAAGAGTATGGTAATAGATGGAAAGGGTGTGGTGATAGATTTTCAGAGTGTGGTGATAGGTGTATAGAGTGTAGTGATAGCTAAAAAGCAACCTGGAAGATGTAGGGTGCAATGATACGTTAACAGTGTTTGGTGATAGATATAGAGTGTGTTGATAGATATGTCCTAGTGTGGTAATAGATGAATAGAGTGTGGTAATAGATGAATAGAGTGTGGTGATAGATGAAAAGAGTGTGGTGATAGTTGTATAGAGTGTGATGATAGATTCATAGAGTGTGGGTGCTAGCTGTATAGTGTGTGGTGATAGATGTATAGAGTGTGATGATAGATTCATAGAGTGTGGGTGCTAGCTGTATAGTGTGTGGTGATAGATGTATAGAGTGTAATGATAGATTCATAGAGTGTGGGTGCTAGCTGTATAGTGTGTGGTGATAGATGTATAGAGTGTGATGATAGATTCATAGAGTGTGGGTGCTAGCTGTATAGTATGTGGTGATAGATGAATAGAGTGTGATGATAGATTCATAGAGTATGGGTGCTAGCTGTATAGTGTGTGGTGATAGATGTATAAAGTGTGGAGAAAGATATATAGAGTGTGATGATAGATTCATAGAGTGTGGGGGCTAGCTGTACAGTGTGTGGTGATAGATGTATAGAGTGTGATGATAGATTCATAGAGTGTGGGTGCTAGCTGTATAGTGTGTGGTGATAGATGTATAGTGTGATGATAGATTCATAGAGTGTGGGTGCTAGCTGTACAGTGTCTGGTGATAGATATATGGAGTGTGATGATAGATTCATAGAGTGTGGGTGCTAGCTGTATAGTATGTGGTGATAGATGAATAGAGTGTGATGATAGATTCATAGAGTATGGGTGCTAGCTGTATAGTGTGTGGTGATAGATGTATAGTGTGATGATAGATTCATAGAGTGTGGGAGCTAGCTGTATAGTGTGTGGTGATAGATGTATAGTGTGATGATAGATTCATAGAGTGCGGGTGCTAGCTGTATAGTATGTGGTGATAGATGAATAGAGTGTGATGATAGATTCATAGAGTGTGGGTGCTAGCTGTATAGTGTGTGGTGATAGATGTATAAAGTGTGGAGAAAGATATATAGAGTGTGGTGATATATACATAGTGTCGTGATAGATATATATAGTGTTACAGATAGAATTGATGTTGGTAGATAAGACCTATGGTTACCTATAATGGTAGCCATATTTGCCATTTTCGGTAATTGATATAGCTATTGCATCACAAACAAAACAGAAAACATTACATCTTAACCTGAAATTTGTGTTCTTTGAACATAGAGTCAACCGGAATGGTTGCCCTTCTCTGAGCCGTTGAACTGGCAAAATCATCACTTTGCAGTGACTGTAAGTTAAAAGGACATTCATTGTCACATGCTACTCATATGTGTATCCCTCTTTTTACACCTCTAGTGGTGTCAAAGTGTTTTAAGCACATCATATTAGAATTATCTGTTGTAAGTACAACCAATATACTGTTAACTGTCAGTAATAATTGAATATATTTCGTTTCTTTACTTTTAAATACATCTGTTCCCATTTCCAACACTTGTGCACAACAATCTTTTCCACTTTTTCATGAACCTAAAAATTTTAAATTGAATTTGAAATATAGGTCAACAACAAAATTGATCATGAAATGGTTCATTTCATCTGCCATGAATTCTAAATACATGCACTAATAAAGGAATAAACTTTGATATTATTTTATAACAAAAGAATTGTAGAAGCTGTGAGACATTTTCCATAAAATATTTTCCCCAACAAATCTCAACTTCTTGGTGGAAGAAATTTTGCAGGTTCATGTGTTCAATAAGATTTCATTTTATACTTGAAAGGATATTGAACTATTTCAAAGAATTTCAAACCCTACAGTTATACACTCTCAAAAATAGACACCATTAGAAATAACACTTTTTACATTATACATATCAACTAACCAACTTCTCTTTATTGTACACATTGGAAATGCTTCTGGTGATATTCCCATCTTGATTTCAGAATCATGCCAAACCATAGATATGTAGATCCAGTCCTTTGTGAAGCAATACGCACAAATATTTTCAAATGTGCTGGGTTCCTGAAAAAAAGAACACATCATTAAGGTGATAATTACATAGATTGTGGTGTTAGAAATGTATACTTTTATTATCAATACAAACAGGGTGGTGATAGATTTATAGAGTGTGTTGATAAATATGTAGAGTGTGGTGAAAGATGTACAGAGTGTGGTGATAGATGTTTAAAGTGTGGTGAAAGATATACAGATTGTGGTAATAGATGTATAGAGTGTGGTGATATGTATAGAGTGCGGTGATGAATATATATAATGTAGTAATAAATGTATAGTGTGTGGGGATAGATGCATAGAGTGTGTCGATAGATATATAGAGTGAGGTGATACATAGATGTGGTGATATAAGTAGTGAGTGTGGTGATAGATATATAGAGTGTGGTGATAGATGCATAGAGTGTTAGGATAAATATGCAGAGTGTGGTAATAGATGTACAGATTGTGGTGATAGAGGTATAGAGTGTGATGATAGATATATATAGTTTTCTGATAGAAGTATAGTGTGCGGTGACAGATGTATAGAGTGTGGTGACAGATGTATAGAGTGTTGTGATAGATATATAGAGTGTGGTGATAGATGTAGAGAGTGTGGTGACAGATGTATAGAGTGTGCTGACAGATGTAATAGAGTGTGGTGACGGATGTATAGAGTGTTGTTATAGATATATAGAGTGTGGTGATAGATATAAGTTGTGTGGTGACAGATGTATAGAATGTTGTGACAGATGTATAGAGTGTGGTGATAGATGTATAGAGTGTGGTGGCAGATGTATAGAGTGTGGTGATAGATATATACAAGTAGAGTATGGTGATAGATGTTTAGAGTGTGGTGATAGATACAAAGAGTATGGTATTTGTAAAAAATTGAATGTGATGATAGATATGTAGAGTCTGGAGAAAGATATGAAGAGTGTAGTGATGGATACAAAGTGTTTTGAAAAATTTGCAAAGTGTGATGATAGATATGTAGAATGTGGTGATAGATATGTAGAGTGTGGTCATAGTTTTGTACAGTATGGTGATAAAGAGTATGTGATAGATATGTAGAATGTGCTGATAAATACAAAGAATGTGGTATTTGTAAAAAGATACATAGAATGTGTTGATAGATATGTAAAGTGTGGTGAAAGATATGTAAAGTGTGGTGATGACTAGTAGTGTGTAGTGATAGATACAAAGAGTGTGGTGATAAACATGTAGAATTTGATCGTGAAAGGTAGATAGAGTGTGCCGTGACAAATATGTAGAGTGTGGTCATAAATATGTAGAGTATGGTTATGATTATGTAGAGTGTGTTAATGGATACGTAGATCGTGGTGATAGACGTTAGAGTGTGGTGATAGATTTATAGAGTGTGATGATAGATAAAAAGAGTGTGGTATTTGTAAAAAGATACATAGAATGTGGTGATAGATATGTAAAGTGTGGTGAAAGATACAAAGAGTGTGGTGATAGATATGTAGTGTGTTTTGATAGATATGTAGAGTTTGGTGATAGATAAGTAGTAAGATATCTCAAATATATTAGATAGATCTTATATATCTACACAATGTTGATATATCTATAAGAAAACTGATATTTGTGATAAACTTTTAAACTAGATATCTTATATATTATATGAGATATCTCACTTAATTAATAAGAGATCTTAAATATTTATATTTATTCTATAAAATTTGCGATATCTTACATATTATATAAGTTATCCAATATATGAGGTATACATTAATCTAGACAGATATCTTGCATAATAAATACAATATATGATATAATATATAAGGTATCTCAGATATTATATTATATAAATATATTATAACATAAATCTCAATAAACATTCAAGATATCTATTATTAATTCATATGCAAGATATATTATACAAAATATCCCATATATCAGTTATGTTTTATTCTAGATATGATATTTACACAATATGTGAGATATCTGATATAATACATAATATGCAAGATAAATACACAGTTTTCATAGTTATTTGCTTTTTAAGATATCTCTTATAATATATGAGGGGGAGCCGGCCCTTTTTCGGGATGACAGGATTAGATGTTTTTAAGCTCGGGATTTTTGGATTTTTATGATTTCCGGGATGAAACCCCCTCCAACTCCCCCTTATATATACAAGGAGATACATTAAATAAGATATATTATTTCAAACAAAAGATATCTTACATGAACTTAAAAATATGAGATATCTTATAAGATATCTCAATTAATATATCAGGTGTCTTATAGTACAAGGAATCTCTTATTATCTTAAAGTGTATGATATACTATATCAGATATCTCTTTTGAAAGTTTACAATAGATATCTAATATACTAACACAGATATATTATATAACATATAAGATATCTTTAATATTAATTCAGATATATCCATTGTGTAATTATATAAGATATTATTATGTCTTTTAAACTATTTGAGATATCTAATATACTATTTCAGATTTCTCCTTTAAATTATATTTTACGAGATAAAATAAGATATCTTACATATTATATGAGATATCTTATTTAGTAATTATCTTATATAAATAAACATATAAAATTTTTTATTAAATATTTACGATATCTCATATGATATACAAGATATCTCTATAAATATATATGATATCAGAAATAGTATACGAGATATATTATATCTTACATGAAATATCTTTAATAGCGAAGAAATATGAAAATGAAATGCCAAAGATATCACATATATTTCACCAGAAATCATTAGTGCTGAATAAATATGTCAACGGCATGCCATAGTGATCTCGGGAAAAATAAAAATAAAGAAAAACAGATACAAACTTCTTTCTTCTTCTTTCATCAGTATTGAGGGGGGGGAGGCGAGACCATTTTCAGGACGCCAGGATTGGCTATTTTTAACTTCGGGAAATTGGGTTGGTCCTATTTTAAGGCCAGAAATTCGGGATGAAAATGCTATCGGGACAAGAGAAAGTGGTGTTTTAAGATCCAGGGAAATCGGGATTTTATGGTAAAATTTACGGGATTGGCAAAAATTGGTTTCTTAAATACAATTTCTCGGGATCGGGACGTTTTTGCAAAACTAAGCTGGATTTTGGGATTTCCTCATTTTAATGATGGGAAATCAGGATGAGAACCCCTTTCGTCCTCCCTCAATATTAGCTTCCTCTGATAGGAACACAGCTAAAAGCTTAACACAATTAAAAGCTTAAAAGTTTATGACATAACTTTCTAGTTTTCTTTTACAGAAAATGTGACAAATCAAAAATGCATGGGTGCAGAGACATATGTTTATGCGGGAAGTCCTGATCAACCTACAAGTTACTTGGCGGATTAATTTTAGAGTCTAATTGGTTTTCAAACTAACTCAGTAGTAAGACGATCCTGTAGTCTAGTAAAAACAACCTTGGCTGCTCTAATCAACTTGTACAACTTCTATAAATAACTAATTAATTCTCTTTCTTCCTTCTTTTTGGAGAGTTCATGCAAATTGAAAGTAAATGTGCGCATGTGAAATGCTGCGCATGCGTATTCGACCGTGGTGCTTAGCCTGGTTACTGAATGCGTATCCCTTTATATTATATACCTCCCTATAGGGCCTGTAAGTCTCGTACAATTTTGGAACTTCCGGGATCAAAAATTGTACCCGGAAGTTACATTTTAAACAAAGATATATGACGTTTCAAACAAAATTATGAACGTCATAATCCTCAGACGTCATGTTTTGGCGAGAAACGTTTTCAATTTGCCTGTATATCGTGGATTCTCGTGAGTCACATGACGAGACTTACAGACCCTATTTATACCGGCTCCCGGGATTATTCGGGTTTTCCGAAATACCGGAAGTCCAAGTAGAAATTCAATTGGCTAGTTTCTTTTCCCTGAATATTTACGTCCCTAACAGGAACTTTCAAGATTCAATGAGAAGACGAGTGTATACGCTAATTTTGAGATGTAAGTTGTCCCATATATGATTTTGAAATAAACAAATAAGCATTCAAAGTAAGTCAATGGGTACAAACAAGATGTCGGATAAAGTGAAGAATATGAACACAATACTAGTACTACAAGTATTGTACAATACTAGTTAAATATATATGTACCAGTATTGTACAATTCTGGAAGATACTGGAAAATACTGGATAACCAGTATTGCAGATACTGGAAGATACTGGAGAACACTGGTTAACCAGTATTGCAGATACTGGAAAATACTGGTACAACTACTATTGCAGATACTGGAAGATACTGGAAAATACTAGTGCATCTAGTATTGCAGATACTGGAAGATACAGGAAAATACTGGTACAAGCAGTATTGCAAATACTGGAAGATACTGGAAAATACAGACACTGGTGAAAGTAGTATTTTGGATACTTTGTTATGTGCTTTTTGTTTTTTGTTAAAAAATAGATTTGAAAAACAAAAAGAAATTTTATAACCCAAGATATGAATCATTTAATTCCACAATGAGTAAAATTATAAAGATTAATATATCCAATCAGTATAACATATCCATGAATTTTTATAGAATTTAAAAGGATTTTGCAATAAAATTATTTCAAAATCATGCAAAACTATATATTTACACTAATTATTTAGATTCCCAAAATACCAAAGGTCCTGCTTAATTCCATTACGAAATGCATAAAATATGCCTGAAACAGTTCCATACTTCTCGTAACCCTTGCAAAAGCGATTTGCAACATTGATTGACCTGTTTTGTCACCCACAATATGCATGCATGTACCTCTAATATAAGAATTGTTAACAGTAACATTGATTTTACTGTTTTGTCCACAATAAAATACTGGTAATATACCAGTATTGTGAGTTTTAGGATACTGGCAATACCAGTATTGTGAACAACACAATACTGGTACAACTAGTATTGTGAAAAATACAATACTGGTATTACCGGTATTGTGCCTAATACAATACTGGTACAACTAGTATTGTATACAGCACAATACTGGAAAAACTAGTATTGTTTACAATACAATACTGGTACAACTAGTATTGTCAAAAATTACAATACTAGTATTTCCAGTATTGTAAAAAACCCAATACTGGTAAAACTAGTATTGTAAAATTACAATACTGGAACAACTAGTATTGTAAGCTACACAATACTGGTACAACTAGTATTGTATTTTTCACAATACTGGTATAACTAGTATTGTAAACAATACAATACTAGTTATACCAGTATTGTTGCATACAATACTGGTATACAATTTTCTACCGGTATTGTACAATACTGGTAGTACTAGTATTGTGTTCATATTCTTCACTTTATCCTAAGATGTCCTCAAAGCATTGTCAGGAGCTGTCTAAATTAAAAGGCAAAGGGAAAAAAATAAGAGGTGCAAAACCACTGGAAAAAAAATTAAAAGTTGATCCTAACTTGGTACAGTCATTTCAAAAGAAATGATGGTTTAAACCATATTCAGAATCAACTAACTTGACTGTGTACACTCTGCCCACAAATGCTTTGGAGTTTGGTTTCCCGTACAAGGAATTACATAATCCCAAAAGGGATTAGGAATTACAATACATAATTTTTGAGATAAAGATCTAGTTCTGGACAACATTCTTATTTTAGTACTTTGTCAAGTGAATTTTTACAGCAATTTACTGCAGATCCCTCATGTAAAAACAACAAGGTATGGTAAACAATCTTTAGGTACGCTGCCCCAGTACTCTGGAATTCCTTGCCTGAGGAGATAAGGAGCTGTTCCAATTTCAACCAATTCAAAACTATGATTTCGAGGTGGGAGGGACAATCCTGTTTTTGTAGTGCATGTAAAAATTAAATAACTTGGAGCAGTGTGCCTAAAGCCATATCGTTTTTATTTTGTTTGCTCTTTTATTATTTTTCTGCTAAATGTTTTTATTTGCTTGTCTCAGCTATGTTTTTAGCCATACATGTTTTTTTTTATTTCAACTTTAGTGCTTTTTATGTGCTTGATAAATTTTCTATTTATTTTTGCCTACTTGTTGAATGCAGACACTTATATGTGGTATCACGAAGCAATGTAATGTGTAATGATACTTATGTCTTATATCATATGTGTAATATGTGTTTGTACTGTTTTATATACGTCTCTGCTTGATATCTGTTTTATGTCTTGTATTATTATATATCTATGTATGCATGCACTGTATATTTGTCGCACTTAATGTCGGTTCAAAAGCTCTGTAAGAGCTTATGTTATGTTGTTATTTAACTTGCCGACTTTAAATAAAGTTTATTTGATTTGATTTGATGCTCATGACGTTAAAAGGTGTTTGAAGTCTTCCTATTCATATTTGCTGTTAATAACAATATCATAACAAACAAGATCTACTTATACAATGCTGAAAAAGTCGTAATTTTTTATTCTATTTGGCCAAATAAAAAAATAAGTGTGGTTCCGGTCACCCCTCTGAAAAAAATGGGGTCGGTAGGTCGGGATTTTTTTTTATTTTATTTTTTTATTTTTTTTAAATCATATATAATACTTAACATGTAAATGCATTGTAACCTATGATATAAAACCATATATTATACCCACATTTTTACTCTAAAAATGATTTAGAGATAGGGGTGTGGATGCTTAAGGATTTGTCCAAGTTCCCAGATGATCGATTTTTAATCTCAGTTCAAGCCAATCGATCGTTCTTAACACTATGGGACTTGATAAATACTATTGGTTGTTATGAAGTTGAAAAGTCCTAACAGTTATAAAGAGAAGGTGTATTTCCACCAAAATTTATATTTTCATATCATAATCTCGAATATTTCATTAGCCGCCATAACTTTTGAGGATGTCAACAAACTATGTGGTCGGTAAAGTGTCGATATAGCTGACAATATGCTATTTATATCACATTGACTCTTGACAATATTATATTCGCAACAGATGTAAAAGAAGAGGTTTAAGTCTCCTTTAAATTTATCCCGCAACAGTTTAATAGGCTTTGAAGCCTCTGAAATATTAAATAACATGTGAACTAAATACTGATACGACAGTCCGCGCTGAACACGTTCCGAATTTATAATTGCGCGAAAACTTCCTGATGGGAAATAACTTCAATTTTCGCGGCGTTTAGGCTCGTTTCTCATCAAATTCTTCATAAAAAAGGTTCCATAAAGTAAATTTAAAACTCTGCTAGTTGATAAACTATGATAATACCGATTTACAGTTTCAAAATAACTACGATCTTGCCGCTGATCTCTCCTTAAACTTTGTCAGTCAAAAGTGGCCATAAAACTAGGGTCGGTCGTTTTATTTCTATTTTTTTTTTTTTTTTTTTGGGTGAAAAAAAAGTCTAGGGTTGGCAGGAAAAAAGAGGGTCGGTCGGGTGACCGGAACCAAACCTCTCTTTTTATTTGGCCTTTCATTTTTTAACTTGAATTTTAGAACTCCATAGTCTGTGGGATAACACAAGATTTTTTAAGGTTGAAAGTGAACTGAAATTTTGGTGCCCTTTAATTTCCTTAGTTAAATTTCCTTCAAAAATATGTAAATAAATATCACCTCATTCACCAGGAAATTAAAATCCCATTAAATTACAAATTATTTAGCCTTGATGAGATGCATTGAAATAGTGTGTGTTGGAAATCCAATAAATCGGAAGTGTTCACACTGAAAAGTGCCTGGAACATCATAAAATATGTTACGCCATTACCTGACATGCCTGATTACGGAATGAAAGGATCCCGAAAACAACATATTTTGTTTATTTTTCCTGATGTTCTAGGATCTTGCTTGATGGATAAAAAAAACAAATTTCACATGATATTATTCATGCAATTTCTTTTCAGAAGTGTGGACATGGTGACTGTTTTAATATGCATCATTTTCATGTATTTGATGCAAACTGAAGGATGTGGAACTGTTACTCACAGAGTAATAAGTAAGTATCATGAGAATGGTGAGTATGAAAATATCTTCTTTGAAGTTAACTGTAAAGGGATGAAGTCATACCTGTAATTAAGAGAGAAATTAGTGTACATATGTAGTGTACTTGAAGTAAAATACAATGTATATGTATCAGATTTCCAACATAAGACTTGTGTGTAACTAACTGTAATTAAAATTGGCTATCTAGGGAGGGGCAGGAGGGGGTCTGATCCCGGAATCCAGACTTTATTTTTTCTAAATCCCGAAATCCCGAACTACAAAGAAACTTAAAGACTGATGAAATCCTGATTCCCGGTGAGTAAATTTCCCGAATCCCGGGCTTAAATCATAAAAATCCTGGGCTTAAAATCATCCAGTCCCGACATCCCGAAAAAGGTCCTGCCCCCCTCTATCTAGGAAAGATGAAATTGTGTAAAAAAAATATTTGAACAAGTTTTATTGATACCCTAAATACTGAGAGTGAAAGGATATGGATTAAATGCAGATGGTATAATAGGATCTTGAATAAGATCAGATTAAAGATCGGGATATCTTTCACAAGTGTAAGAAATTTCGTCTTTTCTCGATTGGAGCGTAGCGAAATGAGAGGAAAAGACGTAGAATTTCTTACACGAGTGAAAGATATCCCGATCTTTAATTCTGATCTGATGCAAGATCCTATTTCTTCCGTAAATAGCGAAAACAAATGTCTGGAAACCTTTACTGTTTGAACAACGATGTCGCCATTTGAGTGTTCTATACATTGTGACGTCAGGTGTTTTATGACGTTTAGTCATGGTTACGATTGTTGTATCACAAAAATCAACACGTCTGGTTGGTCATTTACCGGTGTGAGATGAGGTCGCGTGCATCGATCTCACATGGGTCATCTCCCACTGTAAACCACAATTTACGGAAGAAAACAAAGTCTCTACAAATACATGGTAAAAATTGCTACTAACAATTCTATAAATCTTTTAGGAGGTCAGCTGTTCAGGTGTGACCACTTTACATTTACCAAACAAACTAATGGACCATAGTCATAGTACACATATTTGATTTATTCACTTTTTTACCTTTTCGGGGCCATTTAGGGCTTACTATATGGTGTGAGGTTCCTCACTGTTGAAGACCATATGGTGACCCCTAGATGTTTTGTTTTTTGTCGTTTTAACCTGGATATGGGATGTTGTCTCCTTGAAATTTACCCCATTTCCTTTCTTTTTCATATGTAAATCAGCTCTAATTAAATTGTGAGAAATCACACGGGTTCATGTAGTACTGTAGTTTTTCAGGAAACAAAAATGAAAAAATGTAAATTATGTACAAAAAACTAAATCTCACCATGGGCTAAATATAGATGCCCACAATGCTAATGCAAATATATATACTGGTCTATTAAACAGGTGGAAGAGCAAAAGAATTTTATGATGCAAGTGGTAAATACACAAATTATAGACAGGTATGTAGTACTTATTAACAAAAGAAATCATAGGTAATGTTTTGTTAGACTATTTACTTATACTGTCAGACCTTTTTTTAGGAAACAGAGATTAGAAGTTTTTATGCTTGGGAATTTGGGATTTTGATAATTTAAACCCAGGATTTTGAGAAATAAATGCACAGGGAATCAAGATTTCATGATTTTAAAACTAGAGGACGTTGGTATTTAGGAAAAATTAGTTTGGATTCCAGGATGTGACCTGCTCTGCCCCCTCTCATACTGTTTATCATGTTATTTTTGTGTTGGGTTTTGTTCTCTATTTTGGTATAAAACAGGACATTGAAATGTTTGATTTATATTTTCAAAAGTATAGATTGTTAATCCTGGTCATTGAGGCAGTGTGCGATATTAGCAATAGACCTACATGTATGGACAATTTCTATCAAAATTGACCTCAGGCTACCTTGTCATTATATTGCATAGACCGAATGTCTATGACAAATTTGTTCTGCAAGAAAAAAATATAGTGACTTGGTCTTTGATGTTTGGTCTGAGGTGTCTATGGAGGTTTACATTCTGGTAGACCTATTGTATTTTAGTTTCAAACACTGTTGAGGTACACAAATAATACATGTATTTTTGTTTGCTCAATATTTTTCTGCAAGAAGTTTATTGCTTTTTAAATTTGAATTTTTTGGGATGAGCAGAGAAAGGCATGGCTCAAAATATGTAAATTTGTAGATCAATTAGAGGATCAATAAATGCTCATGTATTAATATGAGTACTTTGCTTATTATAAATTTTATTCAACAGTTACTGACTTGTACCCCCTACTTTCATAAAAGAACTCTTTGGTCTGATTTAAAAGTATTTTGATAATCATGATAATTAGAGTGCTTCCTCGTTATACCACCCTCCTTGAATGGCGGTCCATCACTTATCGTCACACATTTTATTAAAGGTCCATTTTTGTGACACTTGCTATATGCAGAGTCAACACATAGGGATTATACTATCCATTGTCTTACGTCATCGTCGTCGTCCTGCTTCATCTGTCGGTTTTTGAATGCACAACTCATTCAAAACTACTAGTCCGATTCCATCCATACTTTAGGATATGTTGTTCAGCTGGTGAAGATGTGAACCTGATACTTAGAATTTTGATTTAACAGATTTTAGAGGTTAACAGAGCCAAAATTACTCATTTGTGAGTCTTAGTTTTTAAATCTGCAACTCCTTCAAAACTGCTAATCTGATTCCAACCAAACTGTCAGGATATGTTGTTTGCCTGGTGTAGTTGTGTACCTGATCCTTAGAATTTAGATTTTAGAGGTTCACGAAGCCAAAATTGTTCATTTGTTAATCTGCAACTCCATCACAACTATAAGTTGAAACCAAACTTGCAGGATATGTTGTTCACCTGATCTTGTTGTGCATCTGATATGTAAAATTTTGATTGTACAGATTTTAGAGGTTCACTGAGCCAAAATAGCTCATTTGTTAATTCAGTTGTAAATATGGAACTCTTTCAAAACTATAATTCATATTCCAACCAGCCTTGCAGAATATGTTGATGACTTGATATTATTATGCATCTGATACTTAAGATTTTGATTTTACAGATTTTAGGGGCTCACAGAGCCAAAATAGCTACCGGTAATCTGTTAATTTGGTTTATTAATCTTCGACTCCTTCACAAATGTCTGTAAGATTCCAACCAAACTTCCAGTATATGTTGTTTATCAGGTCTGGTATGCACATCATACTTAAAATTTTGTTTTTGCAGATTTAAGGGGTTTGCCAAGCTAGCATAGCTCATTTGTTAATTCAGTTTGTTAATCTGCAAGTCCAAGAAACTTTATTCATATTCTAAACAAATTTGCGGAATTTGTTTTTCTCCTAATCTAGCCATGCATGTGATACTTAAGATTTTTATTTTACAGATTTTAGAGGTTCACTGGGCAAAAATGGCCATTCTGTAGTGCAGGCACAAGTGTTCCATGGAGTGCCCATAAAATATTGATAAAGTTGCATAGTTTCTATTTATTAATTCTCTCGATATTGCCATCCTCACTGATTGCCAAATTTTTCCCTGGTCCCAAAGGTTGTGATGTAACATTGGTGCACCGTGTACTTATTAGTACCATTTTAGGCCCTATGTAACTTTAGTTGCAAACAGTTGCTTTCCCCTGTTGAATAGTAATAGACACTATGAGGAATTGTTGATTTAGAACCTTACTTTTCATTTAATGTCAGTTTTATCTATTCACAGCTGCTAGATAAACATATAGATGCATTTGAAGCAGGGACAGCTTATCCAGACTCATATTACTGGGGTGGTTGTTTTGGTGGTAGGTTATTCATATCTTAGTGTAAATTTAGATCAGTGTATGTTTCATGAATGTAAGGCCATGTTAATTAATTATCTGGTTCTCAGATACTGACTTTCAAAAAAATGGTGAGGGAGGGTATTTGATTTTTGTATTCATTTTGTTTTCATTCATGTCCTTTCTTTGGCTCATCCGTGCTCCATCATTTATGTATGAAAATTAAAATATGATATATTTTAAATAAAGAGAGAACAAAACCATAAGTCAAAAAATAATACTCCAAAGACAATGAAAAACATGAAAAACAAAGACATCACACAGGGACAATATATATATATTGTCCTTGCATCCCGTAGGTGTTGCACAGAAAAGAATAATGTATTTTGATCATACCATAAATGGAGTATGAATCATTAATCTTGGAGTCAAAGCAAACTATAATCATCAAAGACATGAAACAGGCAAAGAGAAGGCAGATCCAATATACATACCTCACCAGGATATGTCACCTTCAAGAACTTCATGGAAAAAATTTAATGAAACCCCATATAGACAGGAGAAAGATTGATGAACCTTGATAAGATCCAAAAGAATGAGTAAAAAAGATGTGTTTATATTATTTACTTGGTGAAAGCATTACAAGTAAAGGGGTTACAGATACAAAAGCCATTTAGATAGAGGCAAATCTATTAACGAAGTCATAACAATTAATTCTTCCAGTGGGCAAAATGTTAGTGGAATTGAATTTCAGTGACTGCAGTAAGAGATTTTTTTTAGTTCAGTACCAGATCTAGAGAGACCCTGCTCAGACTGGAGTTCCAAATAAAAAAACACAACATTCTCGTACATTAGAGGATCTCTGTTTTCTGGTATTTCAGGCAGACTTGTCATACTCCTGTGGAAGCACTCCTTTGCATAGTTCCCTTAACTGTTGCCTTGTCTGCCACATACAAAATAAACGATGGGTTAACACACGAAAAAATGTCAAAAGTGTCAGCGAAATCAATTTTTGTTTTGTTGAATATGGACCAGAAGTAGCAGTTTCTTCAAAGAAAAGGAAAAAACATGAGCACTCTGAATGAAATTGGAGTTGTCTTTCTTTGATCAATTCAAGTGAAAAAGCAGGAAAAATTGATTGCATTAATTTTTTGGTGGCAATAAGTTCAAGCCAGCGGCCAGGTTTTTGCCCATGTGGAGGTATATAAGAACCAGATGTATAATTTTATATGGCCTAAGAGATTCTGTTTTAACTTGAGGGGATTGCAGCAAAACAATAGAATAAGTTGAAGAATATCTTTCATGGGTGAAAGATGTGTCGATCTTTGATTTTGATTGGATGCGAGTACCTATGTCTTCAGTAAAATATGTTGTTCAATGTGTAGAAACCTTTAATGTATAAGGAAAGAACCAATCTTATAAAATAAATTTCTTTAGGACGGCTATTGTACCCCAGAAGGGTAGTGGACGCAAAGATCTTTATTTTGATAAGATTGGCAAAAACCCTGAAAATTTTGACATATTGACGTCAGGGTCTGGAAGATCACTAAAATAAACAGATCTGATTGTTTATTTTCTGAGTAACTCTGTTGTGTCATGGAAACGGCCATTCGCAGATGGATACAAATTTACACAAACAATAACATAAATGTGTCCTTGTTAGCGTAACGTAACACGCCGTAACTGGAGGTATTGTAACATCCATGTTTAGAGATGAATACAAGATGGTAAATTTCAACACATCTTCCATGTTATTACAGTCATTTTAAAATCCAATCTTTTGTTTATACCACTATACATCCATCACAGATTCAATGGTAAATGTAATATATTTTCATGTACCGGTATTTTGGTTGGGCAAATAAAGATAATCATGACATCATTTACACCATATATTAGTAGCATGTTTATATTGTGAAATTTATAGCACATGTGCCGTTTTTAGCTCACAGTACTACATTTGTATAGGCAGAATGAGCTTTTGCCATCACTTTGTGTCAGTCATCTTTCCTTCCCACATAAACTTTCATTCAAAGATCTTTTCCTTAGAAACTACTTAACCAATTGGATTTAAAATAAACACAATAGTATTTGGAAAGTCCTGTGTATAAAAAATATTTTTTTCATGTTTGCACTATGTTAAATTACTGCCAGAGGAGAACATAGTTTTAACATTGAACCTATGTGAAAACACATTCAAAGATCTCCTCTGAAACTCCATGGCCAACTGACACCAAATTTGGCCTAAAGTCTTTATATGGTCCCCTGCATAAAATTGTTTTCAGGTTCACCTTTTATACAAGATGGCTACCAGCAGGGAACATGGTTTATCATTGGGCCCTTTGGGATCACTTTCAAAGATCTTTTTTGAAATTTTTGGATGAGTTGAGAACAAACCTGGCCACATTGTCATTGAGTGGTTCCTTGTAAAATATATTATTGAGGTTTCCGCATTTGAACCAAACTTGGCCACACTAGTCTTATGGTGGTCCCTTCAGAAAGGTGTTTTCAAGATCGATGCTAGTGAAGAACATAGGTTAACAATGTGCCCTTTTTGAACTGTTCATAAATTCTTTCTGAAACTACTTAGCCAATTGAAACCAAACTTTTCAATAGTGTTTAGCTGGTTTTCTGTCAAAAAGGTGTTGTTTTTTTTTTCTTGAGTTTGCGCCTTTTCCAAGATAACTTCCAGATGGGAAAATATTGTAACATTGGACCAAATGTTTAAATATTGTAAGCAGTGTTAAGTTTTTTTTTCTAGATCAGAAACATAGCCATTTTTAGCTCACCTGACCCGAAGGGTCATGTGAGCTATTGCCATCACTTGGCGTCCGTCGTCCGTCCGTTGTAAACTTTTTCAAAAATCTTCTCCTCTGAAACCACTGAACCAATTTTCACCAAACTTGGCTTGAATCATTATCGGGGTATCCTGTTTCAAAATTGTATCCGATGAGTTCGAGGACCAAACAACATGGCTACCGTTACTAAAAATAGCACATAGGGGTAAATTGCTGTTTTTGGCAAATAATTCTAAAATCATTACAGATATCTAAAATCTGACAGGGTAAAAGTGATCAGCATGGTAAGATCTACCTGCCCTGCAATTTTGAAGAAAATTTGATTATCAGTTTTGGAGTTATTGCCCTTTTTCCTGAATTTTTTCAAAATTTTAATATTTTTTATTTTTTATCAAAGAAACTATAGCAGATAGAGGTCAACTTTAAATTGCAAAAATGTTCACCATATCAAGATCTACCCACCCTGAAATTTTGGAGAAATCCCAAAACCCTTGTAGGAGTTATTGCCCTTTTTCACAGAATTTTCAAAATTTTTGTGTTTTTCGTCTTTGATTTCCAAAAGTATAGAAGATGAAGGTTAAGTGTAAATTGATAAAAATGTTTGACATGCTGTGGTGACTTCAAAAGTGGTGTTGAAAATCATTCATTCCATTTTCAAAATGGCCGTCAAAAAAGGCGTGAAAATTCAACAATGTTCGATTTCAATAAAATTTGGTTTCCAAATAGATAATGATGTTAGGACTTCAAAACCAGTGTTGAAAATTGTTTGTTGACTGCCATTTTTAAAATGGCCACCAAGAAAGGCAGGAAAATTCAACATTGTCTGATTTCAATGAAATTTGGTTTCCAAATAGGTATTGATGTCGCCACTTCAAAACTGATGTTGGAAATTGTTTGTTGAATGCCATTTACAAAATGGCCGCCATAAAAGGCAGGAAAGTTCAACATTGTCCAATTACAATGAAATTTGGTTTCCAAATAGACTTCAAAATTGATGTTGAAAATTGTCCTTGCCCGCCATTTACAAAATGATGTTTTGACTTCAAAACTGGTGTCGAAAGTGGTCCTTAGCAAGAATGTTTTTTGTCAAAAAAGCCAAAGAAAGAAATATAGTAAAACATGATCAGACTTTTAAATACAGTTCAAGATCGATACTGGTGGTGTTCCAGCTACCAAAGTTTGAGAGACTGAAGTTCAACTGTATAGCTTTCAATGTAAGCTTAATTGTCGTAGTATGCTTCATAGTTTTCTTCACAATATAAAAAATATGTTTAAATTAGAATATAAAGGGGAACCCTTGTCAAAATTTTTTCATGGAAAGGGGGACTTGGAATATTTTCATTTCAGCAATATGCATTATCTGAATTATAAGTGGAACCCCTGCCCAAATTTTTTTTGAATGATGGTCTGAAATGGGTTTTAATGGATAGTGGGGCTTTAAATTACCATGGAAACTGCTAAATCTACTTGCCCAATTGGAACGATACTTTGTGACAACTGTCCATTGTCGGTACCTATTGAAGAATGTGTCTGGTAAGTCTGCATGTATTCCAATATGGCCGCCAGGGGGGATATAGTTTAACATTGGACCCTATGAGAAAAACAAATTCAAAGACATTCTTCTCTGAAACTACTTGGTCAGCTGGAAGCAAACTTGGTAACAATAGGCCTTTAATGGTCTTCTTAAAAAATTATGTCTGACAAGTCTGCACCTCATCCAAGATGGCCACCAGCGGGGACCATTGTTTAACATTGGACCCTATAGGGAAAACACATTCAAAGATTTTCTCCTTTGAAACTTCTAGAAAATGAGACACTTTAACATGGGGTTAATTTGGGCTAAAGTTTATGCCAGTCATAGATCAGGTGAGCTATACAGGCTCTTGAGAGCCTCTAGTTAATTCGTGCTTATTGTAAGACAATGTTCAGTATCTTAAGTGCAGCTTGGTCATTAATAAGATGCAAGTTATTCAATCAGAAATCTTCTATGAGCTGGATGAGCAATGTAGGGGATTGTGAGCCTACTGATTAAATTAACATTGAAATTGTTTCATTAGTATCATTGTTGTATTTGAATATTTCATGGTCACGTACCGTGTCTATTTTGTCTTGATGGTTCAAATTGAGTTTGTAACTTAAATTCTCTAACTTATGATGCACTTCCAATATCTATTCCTTGCAAGAATAGTTATTTGTGGTACACAACGAGACTTTGAAGCTGGAGTTAGATACAAACTTGTTGTTTGCTTTTACAGGAATTTCATTGTTCGAGCGCCAAGAATAACACATAATGCCTGATGAGCTACATGTTTCATTTTTTCAACATTTGTATTGGACCACTTGGATTTCTTTTTAGCCGTGATTATTATTACCTAGCAACAGTGTTGTTTTTTGAAACACAACAGCGATGCCACAAGCAAGCAAAAAAAAGAAAAGCAGTTCGGCACTAAAAATTGACTGCATTTATTTTTGAAAATCATGGGAGAAATAGTTTTAACAATTGGAAATAATTGTATATTGCTAGATATCAACTCTCATTATGTAATTTCATATATGATAAACTTGCCATAGGCTCATTTATTTTTTTTTAAATTAGATAACTCTAGGTGATATCCATCGATATACAATTCTTTCTCGTTATGAAAATTATAATTACATAAGTCTAAATGAAAAATTGACATAAAAAAGTTTTCTTGTTGTGAGGATTTAAACTGCAAGGAGAGCATTTAGGGCTGTTCTATTTAAATCTACCATCCAGGGGGGGAACGCCACATATTTTAGACCCCACCACCAATACAAAAAAATATTATTTCTACCATTAGTCAACATCAGGCTGACCCCCAGAAACAAGAGAAAAAAATAAAACTGGTGTTCCCCCCTGGGTGATGAATTTTTCTGGAATAGCCCTTAGTAAAAAATCAGTTTATTATATACAGTAGCTGTTGCCGTTCACAAGAAAAAAAATTCTTCGGTCATAAGACAAAATGACCGTCAAAGATATTTATATCTTGCTTATTATGAATAGGAATACATTTAAACTTATCATTTCTCTTTTAATCTTTTTTTTATTTAGGAAAATACAGAAATATATCTGAAGATACACATTGGACACCGTTTATAAATGCTTCTGTTAATTATATCAGAAGAAAGTATCCACATCCATGGAATTTGGTATGAATCTACAAGATAAATTCAAAAATCTGAAACAAATTTTGAAATTTTAAAATCTTTCATGTCTTTAGCACACCAATCTTAAATGCAGATGAAATATTTGGGAAAACAGTACAGGCAACAGTACAGATACATGTATGCATTCTTTATTTCATTTTTTGCATGCTACTGCAAAATCTAAAACAATTGGTCACTATGTCTAACATTTCTACCCGATTTTTACAGTCTGGTAAAAATTTCAAGTTTCATGACAATGTGCATGTATGCAAGATACTTTGCTTCATACAAAGATTTTCTTTAGTGAAAGTTTGCTGCATCTCAAAAAGATATCAGAAATAAGTAATTCATTGGACTGATTTTGAAATTCAAATTTCATATTCATTGATGAAGTTCTGCGTGCAAGCATACTTGTAAAGACTTTATGTCCAATCCGAACAGTGCAGAGCAAGACAATCTCATATCGCTTTTTCATTTGTTTCTTTCTAAAAGAAATTAAAAGAATATAAAAATATGTACCATTTGAAATTGATAAAACTTGTAGAGGAATGTGTGGTATTTTAGACTGGAGGCAGTACCCAGTTTTTGACCTTTGTATTAAAACAAAGAAATTATTCTATGCAGTGACATGTATTATGTAAACATTCACATACTCCCATGAAGTTACATTGAGACCCTAAATAAATGCAGTCTGTAGCATTTAGAGTCAGATATTATATAATGTTTGTTAATGAAATGGTATTCTCCTCCATTCTGGTTGTTCCTCTTACATTAACACAATGAAAGTTAGGACAATACATTGGAATACAATAAATCTACTAAATTTTTGTATATAAATCGAATTCCTTGTATGTTTTTCATGATCACATGATACACCCACCCATGATGTCATACTTAAGAAAATGTTATGTAGTCCAAAACTGCAGATGTTGCGGCAAATTTAATAATTATTTAAAAGAATAAATTTTTACGAACCTTCTTTTTGTCTCCCCTGCGACAAATGTCGCGAAAGCGAGACATAGCGAGCATAGATTCTGCAGCGGCGGCATCGTTAACATTTGGTTAACCCAAATGTTAAACTTTTTTTGAACTTCAATAACTTTCTCAAATCATATTCAATATCAATGAAATTTTGACATAGTGTTCAGTACAACCTTATTATTGTTTCCCAAGTTTATTTTTTGAAAAAAATAATTCAAATTTTTCCGTATTTTTCCATTAGTTGGACTTAGTTTTTTTCCATGGAATTTGTTTGTTTGCACCATATCTCAGAAACTATATGCCATAGACTGATGATTATTGGTAAGTGGTTACATCTTTAGTATTGACCAACATCCATACCAGAATTATGTCACCTTGACCTATATTTTCCGCTTCAATGAATTTAGCTAAATTTTCTATTTAGCTCCATATATCAACAATTTTTCAACAAAATTGTTAATAAGGACTTTAATTTTGATGTAGAATTGTTGCATATAGTCCATAGATGCACAATAAGCTTTCAGAATTTTATTCTGGTTCCAACTTTGGTAAATTTCCTGAAAATGTCCAAGACTAACAATTTTTGAAATTTTTGCATACAATCAAATATCTTGGCCATTTCTTCATACAAGACATAATTCTGAAAACTTAAGAATGAAAAAATATGGTTCCAATTTTGGTAAATTTCCTGAAACTCTCAAAGACAAGGAATTTTTGGGAATTCTTCTTTGCAACCATGTGTTTTGATGAATTTTAGTCAAAAACAATATTTTCATTGGTTAGATTTCATTAATTTTGTATTCCAATTTTGGTTAATTTCCCAAAACTGTCAAACACCAGTAGTTTCTTGGAATTCTACTTAGCCAGTACATCTTAATAAAGACGAAATTAGAATGATAGTGGAGGGAGCAGGCGAGACACTAGGTTCCACGGAACCTTTAGGAATTATTAAGATAATTAATGATTAAAAATCTTTAGATACGTCAAGATATTTTAAATAATATGTCATTTCTTTGGTAGGAAACAGAAAAGTTGGTAGTATTCCTGTTTGGTATTATGTCGCATCAAGTTGCTGATATAGTATGGCACAGTCTGGGTGTGGATCAAGGATTTCTATCTACTATGGACAAGGTCTGTTGATATTTTAGAGCATAAAAATATATGTTGTGCAATGGCTACAATTAACATGTATGAACAAGATAAAAATGGTAAATTTTTCTTCTTCTTCCAATTTGGTTCATCCCGCAGTTGTCTAAGTATTGTAAAACAGCTTTATACACATATAGGACAAAGAACAATTGTACATTAAAGAGTTTGTATATTCAATTAAAATCTTTGACAATTTACTCAGTGGTCTGGACTCACTTTCCCAGAAACTGGGTACTGTAAAGTGCTTTATATTCGCAGTGCGAAAATTTCGCGGTTTTCAATCTTGGATTTGTTCGTGGGGTTTTATATTCGATTATGTCCATTTATATTTATGTTTGCTTTGAAATATTTGCAGGTATAAATTTTCGCGCTTACTGTGTTATTCGCGAATATCGCGAAAATTAACAACCATACAGTAACAATTTAAAGGTAAAAGGAACAAAATTTACAAAGTATTAGTCTCCATTGCTATTTTATTGTCTTGCCCGCAACGAAAGTCGCGAAAGCGAGACATAGGCGTTCAAAGTATGACGGCGACGGCGTTAGCTTTTACTATAATACAGGATATTTTGAAAACCCTTTGATGTAGGAACATCATATTTGGTCCATTGGTAGTACTAATCAAGTGCTACCTGACGGACATAAAATCATGTGACCTTGACCTCAATTACACGGTCCAGTGACCACATTAAGTTTCTCTAATTAGATACGTATCTCAATTACTGTAAGTGGTAGGTCAATGATATTTGGTATATAGGTTGGTCTTGAGTAGTACATGTCAGTCTGGCATATGACTTTTGTCCTTGACCTCAATTT
>MJUU01047012.1:53668-75645 GCA_002080025.1 Modiolus philippinarum | reverse complement strand
AATATTATCAAGAAGAAAATTTAATGCTTTTATCAAATCCTGACAAGTCCAGTTTGTATATTTGTCATGTTTGTCGTCACTGAAAAATGATTTAAATGTATTGCAACAAATGTACGTACATCCTGATTTTTTGAAGGACCATTTGATCAAATACGATAATTTCTCTTTGATGAGTGTATGCGGTAATGAAGAATAAAGGGTAGAAAAATCATAGCTATCGACGGAGGTGTATGCTTCATTAACATATCGAAGTCTTTCCAAAACTTCTACAGAATTTTTAACACTCCAAAAGTAGTTAATTCCACTGTATTCATAACATTTGTTACTAAAGTTGATGACGAGATTTTTTATGGTAGTAAGTGCACTGGTCAATAAAACAGAAATATGTGTAGTTGAACATTTACTTGATGCCGAAATAAAACGAAATTTGAAAGGATTTTTGTGAAGTTTAGGAAGCCAATACATAGTAGGAATGCTTTTATAATTAGAAGTTGCTTTAAGTTCAGCTGTAGCTATCATGTGATCATCAATTATTTGTGTTTCTGTTGACGTGGTAGCTTGAAATGCACTAGAATTGGTAATTTCATTCCGAAGCACCTCGATGTAATACTTACGTCAAACAACGACCACATTATTGGCTGCTTTATCTGCCGGAACAAATATATACTCTTTTTCCAAATCTTCTGTTTAATTTTTTGAAATAGCAGGAATGGTATTCTCCTGCTTATAATGAATTTCAAAGTGATCTATTCGGATATCAACAACTTCCATGCATTTGTTAATGAAGGGATCTAATGCCTTTTTATCCGCATTTTCTCTTTTACACCACTTTTTACAGAATGACATGACGGCTTTTTTAATGACTTCACGACAGTCCTTCCAAATGATTTTTGAAGGAGGATGATATTTGGGTCCTTTTTGGATAAAAGTTTTTACCTCTCGGTCCTGGACGATGTTGAGGTCTCCTGTAATAACATGACCACTAGGTTCATATCGAAACTTCGAGCTTGCACAATTTCAGGTCAAGGGTGAATTTTGATTAATTTCAGGATTTTTGGTAACCGATGAATAATTAAAAATAAGGTCTCTTGTAGGTTTTTTGTAAGTATAAGAAATAATGGGTGGTTCCATATTATCAAAATAAGGATGAATGAGTTTGATAATTTTTTAATCTCTAAATATACTAGATATATCAATAAGGTCGATCCCTTTGTTGATATACGGTAAATTAAGGAAATATCTTTTATGGTCTTCAGGTTTATCAATGTTTGGTAGCAAAATGCGCTGATTATACCAGCAGCTTCATACATTGGACTGTAATATGCTATGGTATTGCATTTTTCCAATAAAGTATTTAATTTAACAATAGGAATTGAACATAATTTACAAAGCAAAGTATGTCTGTCGTTATTTTTAAAGATAATAACAAAGTCAGAAATTGAAACTGAAGTTCTGTGGTATTTTCGTTTATTACGATTGATACGTTTACCGTGGGATCGTTTATTACGTAATTTTTTTGAAACCATATCCATAATATTGATGGAAGAAGTTCTTGATATGTTACCTAGGCCCATAATATTATCATTTGAACCGAGAGGATACGCCGTTTAGTAAGATTACTCCAGGGCAGCAATATTTTTACCGGGAAAAATGCTCAAATGTGACTGTTACATTAATTGCGACTTAAGTGAAATAGATAGTAAAATAATGATAAAATTCCGTTTTCAAATAATGAGTTGGAGGGGACACTGCTAATATTGTTTTCAGACACTCATAACAAACCAAAAAAAGCCTGAAATTAGCTGACAATTCCTCACGATACTGAAAGTGAATCTGGCACTGTAGTTACAACTTGCGTGAACTGAAATAAAGGAGAGATAGTTATTGTTAGATTTTAGTTTGACTAGTTACTTATATCAAGAGTGCTTTATTTCAAAATTTGTACACATATATAGCTAGTCAAAATCAGGCGTATATATTATTTTCTTAGCAACGAAAATTATTCTGGTAAAATATATGATATATTATGTCAGGAAACCCGTATTATCTACAGTAGCAAACAAACAAAAGCGTTAATCTTCGAGTTATCAGAAAGGTAACAATCAAATTTCTGACTTGATGTAAGCATTTTAAAAAGAAAATGTACTTTATCAATTACTTTGAGGAGTCAAACATTTCAAATGACGGAATGACAATTTCCCTAGATCTTACTACCATAATTAACGCCTACTTTTAATTTTTCAACACAACACTGCATCGAGTAAATGCATTAAGTTTGAAATATATCTAAATGATATGCTGACAGTAAATATACACATTTGTCAGAAGAACAAGGTGTTATGTTAAAGACCCAGTCTAATTAAAATTAAATCTACTAATTGTTCCTTAAACACACTGCATGGTACCATGCAGTGAGTGTAGGTAACCATGCAATGAGTGTAGGGAGTAACAGGTAGATATGATTTAAATTAGATTGTTTAAGACCACAATTAAAAAGTAAAGATTTAGAAAGGAAAAATTAGAAAATTGAAAGGATGAATTTGTCGGTTGTTAGTACTGATCTATCATAAATTAATATAATCATAAATTTTGTTCCTATGAGCATAAATAGCATTTTTACAATCATTGGTTAGATATTCATCGGCGAACTAAATTGTGTTTTGAACGTTAGACGAGAGAATTAATTTTAAACATACTGGATGCTTTGAGAATAATCTGTTTCATGTGGTGGCTGCGGAGGTATTGTTGGTACTAATAAGGGTTGGTGGGGGTGATAGTGATTGTGTCGTTTCCGGTAGGTGTGGAAGTTGTTATCTACTGGTGATGGTGTCTTACCCTGACGAACTTCGGTTAAAATTCTTGAATAGATCACGCACTTTTGTCGTCAACACTTGCGAGATTATTTTTCTGAAGATGTTTTTTGATTCGTTGTGAGGACACCGGAAACGTACTATCCGTGTTTCAGAGGTATGTTGGTAGCCAGCGAAACCCAATTCATTTTCAGCTATGTGCAAGAGTAACCTGTGGACGAAATCAGCGAAATGTACTGTATTCATTTCGTCAGTTGCAGTTATTGGGACCTAACCATGAAAGATGCCGTGAAAGAATTCTAACTACGGGATGTGGACACAATATAAATATGAATACAATGCTTTAAACCTCAAGAAAGTTATCGGCAAACAGGAAGTAGATAACACAGTACAACCACTATACAAAATCATCAGATCAGATATCAAATCATTGCTTCAAATCCTTGAAGAAAAATTTCAATATATGACTACAATTGAAAAAATTGACTAATTCGGTAAACAGGAAGAAGAATCCCGACAGGTCTGAAAATAATTCCCACGATATGGTATGACAATACAAAGCTTCTTATGAAATCATTCACCATTACAGGGTAAATTTTGACAAAAAATTACTCTGTAATGTTACAAGTGTCAAATATTGACTAAGTCAGTAAACAGGAAGTAGTATTCCGACATGCAGGTCTGAACATGTATCCCCGATATGACATGATTATACAAAACTTGTGACAAATTTCAGATTTGTATCATTCACCATCACAGAGAAAACTGACGAAAAAATACTCTACATTGATGCAAGTGCCAAAAATTGACTATGTCGGTAAAGAAAAAGTAGTAATGAAATAGGTCTGATGATCAAATGATCATACAGAGCTTGCGACAAAATTTTGGATCTGTATCTTTCACCATTGATGAGATATATGCAACGAAAATGTTTATGGACGGACCCACATACACCCAGACTGAAAACAGTATACACCCAATCCCCGATGGGTAGCGGGGGTATAAAACATTTAAACAAATAACCAAAGGAACAGTACACAATATATGTGCTTACAAATCATAGTTAAGGAATTATGGCCATTTAGTAGTGAATTTTGTTCCTATGTTGGATCAATTTGAAAATATGTTCAGTTTTTGTTAAAAATTGTGTAAAGTGGTCTCCGGTACGTGTACTTCTTAGGAGTAAAATTAATAAATGCCACGCTTGTACGTTTTCTGAAATATTAGCAGTCGAAGGTGACTATTAATAGCCTTGTGTGTCCATTTAAGCCATTTACACCGTTTGAGAAGATGACACTACTCCAAGGACACATTGAATCAAAACGTTTTTTTTTCTTCTGAGTGTATAAACCGATTTTATTGAACCTTGCAATATCTAAATTGTACAAAAATTTGTTTAAAACTAAGGAGTATCTCCCTCATACATAGCTCTGTCCTTAGCTGAACTTTGGCTTTTCTATTTAGATCCTTTTGGTTATTTGTTCTCCATCAGCTCTTACACGTTTTTTGGTGATTAGACTTCCAAATGTTTGGTTTTATCTGCACTGATGAGACATAAATTGTCGAAATGTGCATATGCAGAAAATGAATTAACAGTAACTTCGGTATTTTGTTTTATTTGTTCTCCCGAATGGCAGTCAGTTTACTTTGGTTCTGGAGTTGCTCTACAACGAATTTTAAGAAAACCCAACAAATATTATCAAAATCCGTCAAAATTGCATTCAAGAGTCAAGTTCAGTTCTAAAGGAATAAATTTGCATTTAAATTATTTTTTTTATAATAGGGTATATATAACAGGACCAGTTAAAACTCTTTTGGGGAAGATTTGAGAATTTGCGAAAATCCAATGGTTAAGGAAATAAATTCACGGCAAAGTGGCCATACCTCTTTCGAATCTTGAATCTGCAATTATGTATGAGCTTTTTGAGCTACCTTCTTCTATTTATATACAATGTATTTCGCATTTAATATATTGATTGAGTTTCAATTTTCTACCATTGTCAGTTTGAATTTCCAGTTAGAAGAAGAAAAACTGTTTGGGTTAGGTAAATGAAAGATTTTCGAGATAAAGTTATCGATAAGCACTCTTTTTCATATGCCACTGTAATTATATAGGCAATCAATGTTTTTGTACGAACTTAATGATACTAAATTAAGTCAAGAAAGATTCTAGTGAAATAATTAGATAATATCGTCATTTATTATGTTTTTTAATTAAGCACTTAAAACTATTTCCCACAGAAGGCTCGTGGTTGGCTTTGTATGAATAATTCATCAATGTAAATAATACTAAATAGTATACCGAAGTTACAGTGAATTAAATTTGTGTAAATATCCATTTCGACAATTTATGTGCAGATTTAATCAAAGCATCTGGCAGGACTGTAAAGCGAAATATGTGTAAAACCTGATAGAGAACAAATAAACAAAGGGGCTAAATTAAAAACCAAACATCAGCTAAGGATAAAGTTATATACGATAGAGATACTCATTATGTTTAAACAAAATTTTCTAACTTTTAGATATTTCAAGTTTCCGAAGTACTGGGTTCGTGAATACTCCCTAGAGGTACTTGTACAAAATATTTGCAAGGGTAAAGGAAACTTCATGAAGACAAATAGTAAACAAATATTTTCTGACTAAAGGGGCAATAGCAATAGCAAGTTTAATGAATGGATAGCTTGACAAATGTAATTGAAATTTGTGATGGTATAGATCACTTAGGACAGTTGACAAACAATTTTATTTATACTTCTAGGGCCCAGCAAGTAATAATAAGGGGGTTTTATTGGCTTGACGTATTTGTCTAATGAACATATATGTACTTTGTAGATTGTTAACATATCTAATTGGTTACACTCAATGATTTCATCGGGGAAACATTTTATCAGAATTTTAACGATAGAATATCAGCTGACTTGAAAGCCGATTCAGTCATCTAAATTTTTGTAGATTTTGTTGAAACTCCCTCATGCAAAGCTCTGTATTTAACCGATTTTGGCTTTCCATTTAGATTGGTTATATGTTCTTTATCAATTTTCTTACATCTTTGAGTTCACGGTCTTCCAAATCTGAAGAATTTATCTGCAATGAAGAGAAATAAGTTGTCAAAATGACCATATGCAGAAAATTAATTTACAGTAAGGTCGGTATTTAGTTGTTTGTTACCACTTTGTCTATGCTTCTGCTGGAGGACTATTAGTCCCTGAGGGTATTTACCAGACCAGTAGTCAGTACTTCGTGCTTACCCGAAAGCCGATTCTATTTGGAAACATGCAATGTCTAAGTTTTTGTAATTTTTTTTGAAAACTAAGGAGTACCTTCCTCATGCAAAGCTCTGTCCTTGCTGATTTTGGCTTTCCATTTAGATAAGCAGAAATTAGGCTTCACAAAAATACGCAAGTACCTAAATTCTAACTTCATAAATCATTTCAACAACCTTCGCTCTCTTGATAAATATCTTGGTAGCATTGTGTAACAATCTGTGGAAAATCTGATATAGTGTTAAGGTTTAACAAACGATTTTCTGTATAATTTTACCATTTAATCAAGATTTTAACTTTAGAGTTTAAACTACTGATCAATATCAATATATACTTCGTACAGTTAAATTATTTTTTCTGTTTAGTTTTCATGTTTAAGTGCAGATGTTAGTTGGAAGATACCTATTTTAGGATATATAAAACCACTTACGGAAGTAGCAAATCAATGACATTTCCTAATCTAGGCAACTCGGTTATATGAATTCTCAAACAGACACACAAGTAAACACTTATTTTTTAAATAAAAGTGAAGAACAAACATTTTACCTGCTTATAAACGGTTCTTGTGTCACCATTGCCATCAACTCTTCGATCAGCTTTCGTAAATTTTGTTTTGAAAGTCGGAAAGAAATATTTAATACATTGACAAATATGACATGCTGGTTCATTCAGATATTCTGAACTTACGACAAACAATTAAATTATAATTCTAACTCAAATTATCCAAGACTTAATGAAACTTGCAATATATATATTTAAGAAAATTCTGTTTAAAAACACATTTCGGTTTGTGGTCTTCCAAATATTTTGATATGATCTACACTGAAGAGTCATCAGTTGTTGAAATGGCCAGATGCACAGGCGCAATTCGCAGTACTGTGGTATTTTTATACCCCGCCGCACGAAGTGGCGAGGTATTATGTGATACCCTCAGTCGTGTGTCCGTCCGTCTGTCCGTCTGCCTGTTCGTCCGTCTGTCCGTCCGTCCGTCCCCGAAGGTTTCCGACGGATAACTTGTGAACGAAATAACACAGTCTTCAACCTTGATATGTAAATTGTTAAATTGTTTACCACAAAATTCAGGTCAAGTTCGATTTTTGGTTCAGAGGTCAAAGGGATTCTGGATTTATGCCCCTTGAAACTTTGAAATTTTACGAATTTTAGGGTTTTCGACTGATAACTTGTCAACGAAATAACACAAGGTCTTCAAACTTGGCATGTAAATTGTTTACCTCAAAACTCAGGTCAAGTTCGAAATTTAGTTCAGAGGTTGAAGGGGTTCTTGAGTTATGCCCTTTGAAACTGAAATTTTGCAAGTTTTTGGTTTTGTACTCATAACTTGTGAATGAAATAACATACTGTCTTCAAACTTAGTATGAAAATTGTTTACCACAAAACACAGGCCAAGTTCAATTTTGGGTTCAGGGGTACACATCGTTCTGGAGTTATGTCCCTTTTAACTTAGCAATTTTTGTTAAAAATATGGCGGGGTATCATGTAATGCACCGTTACTATTTTTTTTATTTGTTATTCGTTACGGCACATTACAAAAAGGGGTTCTTTGAGGACTCCAAGAGAAATACTAAGTTTGGCTTCGAATTTTACAGTCCAAGTTTTCAGTAGTATGCTTTTTTGTACTGAAGATTACTAAAAGAGGAGATTTTTGTTCAATCAAATTTACAAAATCACTTGTTGACATTTTCAGGGAATTTAGCGATGTTGAGACCGAAATCAAAATTCTAAAATCTAATTGTGCATCTACAGACTATATGATACATTTCTTCGACAAAATCAGATACCCCACTCTAAATATACATTAGCAGTTAACGTCATACGTTTAATAAGCAATGAAGGGATATGGAGTAAAAGCAAATGAGACAAAATCTCTGTAAATACAATGGAACAATGCTTTTATTGTTGTTCTTCATCTTGAAGTCACCATGAGGCCTTCAACAATGAGTTTTGCTCATGCCTCATGTTAAGTTCATGACGGCCTTAGCAGCGGTCTGAACGAAATTCATTGCTAGATGTCGGGCAACGCTAGAGCCATGTTTTTTTCACTCATTGAAGCGGGATCGTCAACAAACATAAAATCAACAGGCAAAGTGTTCTTACAACTGCTGTCATCCGTTGATCAACAGAAGACAAGCACAACATTTAAAACAACCACAGGGCACTCATCGAGTCAATAATAAAGAAAACTGAATTAAATTATGAGATGTGGGCTCAATAATCAGGTGGTCAGAATAAAAATTTGAAGACACAAAAAATTAAATGTATAAATTTACATATTGGTGGAACAAAAGGAACAGAATTAGGTAAATGCAATCATAATTTATCAAAATGATTTTATAGAATAATTTGTGTAGGAGAATAACCTAATTTGGGACGTTTTAACCCGGAGATGGGATGTCGTCTCCTTGATATTTACTCCATTTTCTTTCTTTTTCATTGTAGAATAGCCAGGATTTCCTGCAGTCAGCATGAAGCTCAAGAAAGGTGACATTACTTGCAATAAGGCCATGTCTATAGTAGTATTTTTGGAAGTTTTTAACCGAATTTGGACCAAACATGGATTAAAAGCTATTAACAAGCTGAGTTTTATACAGATTTTCGTACACCTAGAAAGTTAACACTTGTATATTAAAACAAATCTTCCACTATGGTAACATATCCTGTGTATAACGGAACACGACGGTATGGCAAACAGTTACCTTAAACATTAGCCCTGTACATACACAAATATCAAACAAAAGATATTTATTCAATGACTATTAAAGACCTTAATTTTCAATTCGTTTTTACGTCACAAGTGCAGCAATATATTTTCTTATTCATCATAAAAGTACGGAACAAATATATCAAATATATTGTACATACTCAGTTTTGAATGCGATAAATTATTTATAATGCTTCATTCTCAAAAAGGTAAGTAACTAAGTGTTCTGATTAGAGTAGAGTGTTTAATAAAGACACACACCCGTTTCAAACCTATAAAATGTCAGCCAATAAAAGGATAAAAGTAGCAACAAAATAAGGCTTCTACGGTCTTTTTGAGTTCAAGGCGTCATTGAGCAGTCATAATAAATTAGAAAAAAAAACTAGATTAGTCAAAATACTTAACCAAAGGTCAAGAACGACTTTTTGTTGAAAGCATTATGGTAATTGGTAATTTTCATCTTGGATAAGGTAGGAATATAAAAAAAAACCACAGCGGGGAAATCCAAGGAATATTTTGATCAAACGTGATTAATATTGTCAAGTTGTTCAAGAGAAGAAGATATTTCTCATAGGGTTGTATGTAAAACTATGTTCCCGCTGAAAGCCATCTTGGATGAATTAAGAACAAAAAATAAACTGAGGGGGTCACTCAAGAATTTTTTTATAATCAACTTCGGTTAAAAATCCTAAAAAGAAGATGTTTGAATGCTTTTTTCGAAGCGTCCTTTGTGAAACTGTGTTTCCAACAGGGTTCATCTTGGATGAGATAGGAATATAGAAACCATTAATTTTTGAAGTGGACCACCAAAGAACTATTATGTTCAAATCTTATCAAAATTGTTCGAGCAGTTTCAAAGGGAAATATATTTGAATAAATTTTCCATAGAGTCCAATATTAAAATTTGCTCCCCGTAGGCTGCTACCTTGGAAGAGATGCGAACCTGCTGAAGATATGCTCGATAAGCTTAATATCTTTGCAATTCAAACTTAACTTCTATCAAAAAAGTATTGTGTATAATTTGGGCCATCCACAAACATACCAATGCTAACGATGGCGAAGTCAAAAACTGCGTTGTCCTAGTACTGTGTTTGTCTATTAAATTTACATTGCATAAAAATGGAACAAATATATTGTCAAATTTGAATTCGTCATAGAAGGGAAAACCATCGCTAGTACAGTTCAGTTATTTTTAATGCATATTCATGATGATTCATAGTTCGAATTGTTACTACCAACTTACTTTTGTTTTCGATGATCACAGATCACTTATCTTAGTTTTTCTTCAACCAGCACGCAAGACAGGTTGGAGAAATCTTTCAAAAATTGTTGAATATTAAATACAGAACAAAAACACACACACAAACAGCTCCACCCCAAATACAAACAAAACAAAGCAAACAAAAAAAACAACAACAAAAAACAAAAAAACAAAATACAACAAATAAAACAAGACTAAGATTAACAGAAACAGTACAAAGAAGTGTACCTGTACACATTGTATCCTTTTGATGCAAGCCTTACGAAAAATTTGTAAACAGAAGAATTAAAACGAACTACACAACAAATAACATCTAATGTATAACAGACTATACTACTTACAGGAAATTTCAACCTTCCAAACATTAAAAAAAAGAAGATAAAATCCTAAGTATGGGAAACAGGTCAATTGAACAATAGTTGAAATACTTTGAAAACGACCGTACACAGTTTTTCAGGCAACAAATAACATCTATATTGAAGCATAAAACACCTTACATAACACTAGCAGGAGATTTTAACCTTCAAGACATCAAATTGGAAGGAGAAACACAAGACAAAATCCTAAAATGGGAAACAGGTCAAAGGAACCCTAGTAGAAATAACTGAAGACGTGGATCTTACCCAGATTGTAAGACAGCAAATAAAGTCTACATTGAAGTAAGTGAACCAAGCATAATAATTGCAGGAGATTTTAACATCTTAGACATCAAATTGACAGACATCAAATAATATCTATATTAAAGCATAAAAGACCACAAATAATATTAGAAGGAGATTTTAATCTTCAAGACATAAAATTGGAAGAGTAAAACAAGACAAAATCCCAAAGATGGGAAACGGATCAAAGGAAAACAAGAAGAAATACCTTAAGACAAAGATCTTACAAAGATTGACAGAATGCAAATTCGATCTATAATGAAGTGAACAGACACATTTCTTACAGGAGATTTCAACCTTCCATTTGTCAAATTGTAATAGTGTTAAACAAGACAAACTCAAAATATGGTAAACAGACCGAAGAAATACTAGTAAAAATACCTTAAACAAAAATCTCAAGCGGAATTGTCAAACAACAAATAACAACTACATTAAAGCATAACAGATCATACAAATTATTTTCAGGAACTTTCAACATTCCAGACATCAAAAGTAATGCGAAGAGATTTAAGAAATATCTTAGTATGAAAAGAATATCAATCACACAGTAGAAGAAATGCCAGAAGACAACGACCTTACTCGGGTTGTCACACAGCCAACTCGTGGAAACAAAATACTATACCATATATTTCCTCTACCATAATTCTAGTATAAGTATCAATAGTAAACGTACAAATTGGTGTGAGCGATGACGGTGTAGCATGGCAGACTTTAATATCAGACATAAGATATGTAAAAAAAACCAAGACAGCTAAAAAGCTATAAGTATAAATACCGAAGTTGTTGGACCTTTTTACCTAGAGAATAGAAAAAACAGGAACAACACATTTTTTTTTAAATAATATGAATAGTTTCAAAAACTATATACCACGGAAGATCATTAGATTGTAGCAATACATGTATGTATAACGGATGGATGAACAACAGCATCAAAAGACTAATGAAAAAACGGAGAAAAATTGCAGAAAAACTACAATACATCAGAGAATTAAGGAAATACCGGTCAACAGAAGAATGAAGCAATGGTCGAAGTACATGATAAATATATATGATGAATACCTAACAATTATAGCAGAAGCAAAACGAACAACAGCACAATACATTTTTGTGTATATTGAATTTAGAAAAAAGATACTTTCAACAAAGTGTCACCAAAGAACAAATCTGTGTACCATATGAATTAAGCCATTACGATTTTAAGAACGATTACGAAAACAATGATCGGGACAAAACATGCTAAATGTTATTTAATTGCATCTCATTGATAGAATTTTCACACACGTGTAAAAGCGTTAAAAGTATATGTTCACAAATTACGTTGGTTGCGCACGTACTAATATCACGTTCATCTAAAAAAGTTTTGTTTATTTGTGTTGGTTGACGATCTCGCATTCCTGGGCTAAATAAGACATCGATGTGATATTGTCTGACAATGCTAGGGGCCGTCTTGAACTCGCTGTTAGGTATGATCAGAGCTCTTAGTAGTCCTCATGGTGACTTCAAGACGAAGAACAACAATTAAAACCTTATTCCATTGCTTTGTTGTACCATAAATTTGCAGAGACTTTGTGTCAGGTGCATTTACCCAATATCCTTTCAATGTTAATTATTATATTCATGCAATAATAATGTCGATATATAGTGTTTTTCGTATACGTACGCAACGGACTTGATGAGTGTTCTGTGTTTGTAAATTAAAAGCGCTTTGCCCATTCATTTTATGTTTGTTGAGATCTCATATCCATGGTCTAAATAAAACATGGATATAACATTCGACTTTCAGTAATGAATTCCGCTCAAACTGATGCTAGGGGCCATGTTCAACTTTCAATGAGGTAAGAACCCAGGCTTATTGTTGAATGCCTCATGTAGACTTCAAAATGAAAAGCAACAATAAAAGTGTTGATCAATTGCTTCGTTTTACCATGTATTTGTACAGACTTAGTCTCTTGTGCATAGCTATATAGTATTATTTTTTGTATATGTACACAAATCACATGATATACTTCTCAAATTGCATCCATAGATACCATGTTGTTGTATATGTACATCAATTATGTCCGTTATAGTGTTTACTGTATATTGTTTGTTGTATATCACGTTTATGTTGTATATTTACGTATATGGGGCAACGAATGCCGAAGCAAAAAGGATGAAAGAGGGGGATGTAATTCCAGAATCCACAATCTAAAAACACGACTTTTAATATCAACACGATTCGATACAGCAAGACAAATACAAAACAAATAAATAAAAATGACTGTACAATTCAATTCAGCTGCGATTTTCTACAAAATCACGAAGTAGCAAAATGAAAATTCCACCTATGACATTTATATAAGCGATACAGACTCGCATCAGTTGTAAGGGAAAAAGAAAATACACCGGCAGTTTAGCGGCGAGCCTCCCCCCGAGAGGCGAGTACTCCTCAACCCATCTTTCTAAATGACGTTTTGTCTTATTCTTTCTTTCTCATGATTGTGGTCTTGGAGTTAGTAGTCTACCTGTATTGAGTTTTATTTGTACGTTTATTATACAATAGGGAAACGGTATAGGGAAAAGGGGATGTTTGGGTACCCATAAACCATTTTAACCCTACCGCAAACTCTTGCTAGAACCGGCACAAGTCCGGCTATCCTTAGTTTCTATCGTTGTCCATGTTTGTCTTTTGTCATTTTATTGTTTTTCTTGTGCGGTTCCCTGGTGTATTGTGACATGTGATTGTGGTTAGGTGTTTCCTACATTAACTAAATGTACAACTTATCAGACTTTGAAGAAACACATGGGTACATGTAAATATTAACAGAGATAAAAGCTAGCATAAGTGCAGAATACATATTCATGTCATTGTAGGAATATTGTAAGTAGATATTTAAATAAAACCTCCGTGTAAATAATCAAATTACTAACACAAAGTCAAATTTCAATTAAGCATATAATGCATTTATAGTTAACGTTCCATTAACGAATTCATGCATACTTTATTAAGTTCATTAACATAAATATTTCAGAGGTAAAGCAACGATTGCTTAATGTAAGATGAATCTTCCTGGTTTGCTAAAACAGCACATATAAAATAACAAACAAGTACTTATCACAGATTATACATAATAAATAAATAATGTACAAATGTTACAAATATTAATCATATCATAGATTATGAATATTGTAAAAACGAGTAAATATAGTTTTTGTGAACTGTGGTCATAGGTGCGAATTTTGTTCATCTGTAGGGCCATTTTAAACATGCTCAAATGTAGTCGAAAATTAAGTAACATTGTCTGTAGTACGTGTACTTCCTAATAATGAAATTGATATATGCCACACTTGCATGTTTACTGACAAACTAGCAGTCGAACATTTTGGTTTGTAGCCTTTTGCTTCTAATTAATTAATTTTTCAGTATATGGAATGATGTTACTACTCCAAGTACATCAAACCATAATCAATTTTCTGTTGAGAGTGTATGTACATGGTACACACACACAATGTAGTTAGCTTAGTTTCGATCTGAAGCTGCCATATAACGAATTTTAATAAAAGTGAACAAAAATTTTCAAAATTGCTTCTAAGTGGCAAGTTTAGTGACTGAATCTTTCATATTAAAAGTATGAAAATGCTTTCGAGTTGGTTATGTTATGATAGTGTATATAAAAGAAGACCTGTTCAACAGTTTTGGAGAAGACTTATTGCATTTGAAAAATTGGTATGCTGAAGAAAATAAATTCACGAGAAAGTTGCCCTACCTCTTTGCATGAAATGTTTTCTTTAAGCTGTTTTCATATATTACATAGGTTTATTTCATTATTCAAGGCAATTCACTTTTTAGTTATTGAAGTAAAATTGTCTCAACACTTATCCTCCCACTTGACTCTTTCCTCACTAAGGGATTTGGATCAAGCTTAAGGGTTTTAACCTTTTACGACATATTTCCTCACAAAAAGGGCATGGATAACCTGAAGATGTCAATTAAAACTTTCTATATACTTTGTATTATACCTGTCATGACTGGAACAATTTTAGTTTACAGTGTAATTTAACATTCTTCATAACAGTATATTTTTGTTTTCGTTAAGTAAGTTTAAAGATGGATAGGAAGATATCAGTATATGATTCAAATTTTATTTTTGCTTTTCTCAGATTTGAAAACCTTGCATATCTGTCAACAATCACATTAAATGTTTTTGGCAGTCTTTATTTTTAACGAAAAAAATTTACCCAACACCCATTAATAATTGTAATATAAGTAAGAAAGAAATCAGGTAAATTGCTGTATCAAGAGTACATATATGTTATAGGAAGAGACATGTAGCAAATCCCGATAAAAAATTTAGGGTTTACCATTTCCTCAAAGACGTAAGGGTGGCATATAAGCACATCGAGCATTCAGAATTGTATCGTAAGCAACAGCAGTTTTAATTATTGCAAAGCTCTGTGATAAGCTTATTTTAATTTCTATTTTATTCAGTTTGAGTTTTGTTCTTACTCAGCAGTTGGTTTGTCTTATCTTGATCTGCACTGATGCTACACAATAAGTCGAAATGACCATATGCAGATATTAAGGGGGTAGACCTGGGTAGGCCTAAAATTTTCCTATCGTTTAATTTTCTTAATATTTTAAGTATTGAAAGTACACATGTTCATGTTGCCTTTCAGCAATTTTCAACAATTTTTACCGTCCCGTTTCATGTCTAGTGGTGATCAAAGATACCCTGTTTCCTCATGTTGTTTGGTCCGTTCAGGACTTGATTGTGGTGTATAAAATTGGCTCTAATTGAATTGGTATTGGATTTAAGATTATTTCAAATGCAAAATTCTGTAGCTTAGACATGTGTAAAAGTAAACATGAATAATGATAGGAAATTTAACTATTTTGAACTGAAATACATAAGTGTTCTGAATAGTATAGGCTGAAATTTTCACTCTTTTTTGATCACTATTAAACACTTCTTCTAAAAAATTCTGTCGTTTAATTTTCACCAAAAACTGAGAATAGAAAGAAAACTAGAATATGTAAGATATATTAAAATTTTAGAAAAATCTACCGTCCCATTTTTTCTTAATTTAGAATAAAGTGGGTAAAATCAATAAAATTTGCTGAATCTGTGCTTTAAATTACCTCCCTTGGAATAAATCCGACTTTTATATATTTTCATCATCTTTGAACAGCATTGCAAAACTGTAGAGTAAAATGCACTCATGTTAAATAACTGGATGTTGGGTATTTGTTTTCATGACAAATTAAATATTTGTTTTCTGTTTGGAATTTTTTTTGCAATTTTAAGATTTTGATGATACCAATTGTAATGATTCTATTTGTTTGTGTAAGTAATAAAAAAGTGAAAAAGGGAGTTATCTCCTCCTACCCCAGGTCTACCCCCTTAAGTTAACGGTAACTACAGTACGGTAACTTCGATATTTAGTTAAAAGTAGTGAGCTCTGTTGGTGTTTAAATATTTGTTCATTCTTATTATACATATCTTTTCGATCATATATAACCGAACCATCAGTCTAAAAAAAGAATAATCCAAAGAAAATGGCAACATCGAAAGCACACAGACATAGACATCACACAAATAGTGGTAAAGATGGTACAACACACTCAGATACATTTGCTAGTAACCATTTAATGCATCTCTTTGTCAATAATAACAATATTTATGGTTCTTGATTTCAAAATATTTGATAATTAATAGAAATGTTGGGTTTTTGGTCATCTAAAGTTGACCTAGGAGTATAAACATTTGTCTTTTGAGACGTATATATCAAATGTGTTTCATAAGCAACTAATCATTCTTATCTCGTTAGTACGAGATATTACGAAACTTTTGAACATTTGAACATTGATAACATGGTGGTAATTGGTCGTATGTACTTCCGCACAGTATATTTGAATTATCGTATAATGAACTATTTCAACATGTGACAAAAGAAAACTTTTTTACTGGTAAATGATGGTTAGAAGTTAGATAACTGCCTGTCTTTCGGCACGCAATAATCATTTCATCTTATCAAACATAATCACAAATTGTTGGTTTTAATGATTGAAGAAGTAGTTTTTAGCACTTGTGGTCGCCTATTAGTCATAAGGACATTTGGTATGTTTCAAACAAATCGAGAACCGAGCCGACAGCACAAAATAGAATAGTTCAAAGAAAGGCAAGACAATGACAACATAGCAGTCGCAGAGAAACAATGACATCACATAAGTACGGCATAGAAAAGAATCAAAGCTCCGGTGAAGATGAAATTCGAAAGCCAGGGAAATATACACACCTGTATACTAAGTATACTGTCCCTGGTCAAAATAATCGAAAGGAATGATTTTTGATTCGGTGTTTAGATTTGATATGTCCAATTAGATGCTAGGAGGACGACTATTTTATTCGGAAAGGGGGGTTACATGATCTGCACCTCCCTGAAATTGATTAATGGTCTGTCAACATTATGGTAAAAACAATGTTCATAATCTTGTCCTTTTGAAAAAGTGTTCGAAAATAAATCTTCTGATCTAAAACGAATAAATTTGCCCCCCCCCCCTCTCCTCCGAGAGTAAAATGATCTTCCCGAGAGACTGCTGCATAAAAATGTCAAATTTATATATTCAGGAAATAAGAAACCCATTCGTATGCTTCTCTAATCACTAATCGATAAATAGCCAATACAGATAAAACAATACTGATGCAGAGAAAATATGACTATGCGAAAGGATGCGCTGAATTAATTAATAGAGACACGGACGTGAATACTGTTTATATTTATATACTGTATGTTATTATTGATTTTATATAGCAACACCGATACTATTCCGTAAACAAAAAATGAAATTTGAAAGAAACTTACGCACTATGTTTCCGGCGGAGTTAATAGGCTTGACGCTCATTTTAGTCACGTGAAACCTATCGGATGGTTTTATCAATTCTCCAGGCTCTTCGAGGCTTTCGAATTAAAAATGAAGACACACATAAAGATGGAAAACACAAGCTCGATTAAAAACCATTAATCTCACCATTAATGACAAGAAGTCGCATGCAAATTTTGTTTGGGTGACTTAATAAGTCTGTCTACAGTCAAGTCTCAATTTAGGACGTTTTGGTTGTGTTAAAAATTTTATTATTATAGCAAGCACAATCATTTCGCTCTCAATGGATCATAAATTAAGGAAAACAGCAAATTCACTCAGACATTCATAGACCCGCAAACATGTAAATAATATGCAGGCAGAACAAGGCCATAAGGATTTCTTGTGTAGAAATAAAAAAATTCTGAAAAATTTTAAAGAAAAAATGAATCCACCGTAAGATAGTCGGGCTCTAATATACCGTAATGTGTCTATTCAATGAGTTGGTATATAATATTTTAAACTCCACCATGATGTGTGTTAATTAATTACTGTCATTAGGTAATAGAAAGATAAAATACAAAATAAAAGAAAAGTGAAAGTTTAGATAAAAAAGTAAGAAAGTTCAATTCAGGGAATTAAGATTTCTGCAATATATTTTCCACACATCTTCAAAGCGCAGTTAATGTTGCAAGGAAAGCCTCTTTACATTCAACCAATCTCAGCAATTTTCGAAATTTGGTCAAGGGACGTAGAAATATGCATGAAATGTGTTAGAAAATATAAAAACGATATCAACTCAGAAGAATGCATTTAACAGTGTTCAGTTTGGCTTTTATCACAGTTTCATTAACAATTTATCACAGTTTGATATTAAAGCACCAATACGCAAATGATTCCAAATTAACTGTGTTATTGCGTGCTTTGATTATTTGGTCGAACACCGTGTGTATGAGGCATCCACTTTTTCACCATTCTGGCCACTCTCTTATTTTCTTCCGTGTCACGTGGTGATATTTTACTCTGTGATGATGACACTGTCGGCGGCGGTATGGTACTTAATGGTGCTGTTTTTGACGACTCAACATTATTTGAAATTATATAAACTCCATTCATCTGAAATTACATAGCATGAAAGAGCTAAAGATAGATGGAAGCAAATACAAATTCAAAAAAAGAATTGTAAAATGGCAATGAAACATGCAGTTAAATTGAGTTTAGAAGATATAGTATAAATAAGTCTAGCATACTACCACAACCACATTCATATATTATTAAAGCCATAGTTAAGTTAATTAATGTAGTAAATTAATTTTGTTAATGTTGGAGTCTGTTGGAGTATATTTTTTGTGTTAGGTGTTAAGGCTTTTTCATGTTGGTCATCGTTCAAAGATAGAAATAACAGATGTCATATGTACAGCATAAAAACAAAAACTTAAATCTCGGATAATACTGTTTACAAATATAAGATTTTTTTATACCCGTCTTACGTCTTTCTGTATGTTTATTTTGTACTGGTATTGTGTGTAGCGCGAACTTCATGTGTATGAGGTTTCCATATATTAAGCACCTTTGCTATTTTCTTTTTTTCGTCAATTGTTACCGTTGAATCTGTGGGTGTTGGTGAGGTCTGTGTGTGTCTTGCAATGACCTTTTTCTTCTTCATGGGTTTATTCTGCCTGTTGTTTTCGTCTGATTGTGATTGTCTGTTTCTATCCGAGTCGTTCGATTGGTTATCATTCGGAAATTCTCTGCAGCATCTACAGCACCCACAACATCCACCCATACAGCCATAGAATCCACAACAGCCGTATAGTGAACAACATCCTTTATAGTCGACAAATCCACAACAAGGGCCACAACTATCACCATATCTATCTTCACTTTCAGTTGTAAAATGGGAAACACGGTTCCTACGTCTGTAGCTGGAAAAGAAATTACTGGTCTATTACACATAGATACAAAAGTAACAATATTCCCCATTCCTAAACCTTGCTGACCAAGTTCGCTTAGTTTGCTGGTTTTGCTTGCTCAGGCATTAAAACAATGATAGATTGTATACAAAATGTACAATAGATAGGTGGGTACTTGATTTGTTTACAATATTCCAAGATTTAATTTGACAATATCTTTGTGTATAACATAATCGTCAGTATTTTTCATCCACAAAACGGATAACATAAAGAAAAATATCAATAGCATATGTAAAATATAGTACTTACTTCTCTTTAGGATTTTCGTTACGCCTTGGCCACATTATTGTTTTAAAGTAAGTGTAGATGGTCCCCCGGTTCATGAATTTATGATTAGCAGGTGAAATTTCTTCAAGGTCATTTTCAGTAGCAGATCCAATGGGAGTAGGGAGGAGATTCTCTTTAGAAATTAATTATTTTAATAGCAACACAGTTTTAGCAGCTAAAGACCACTTGAAAATATGTGTCCCCTCGCTTTGCTCAAGTACGGGACCTTCCCCTACTCTTTGATCCGCCTCTGATTTTTTTACACAAAGTTTTCTTAGAATGCTATAAACGAATGGTCTCCGTTCATCTATTGTATACAACCTGTCAAACGCCTACGAATGTTTGTTCTTCGTCTTTAAGTTTTTTAAAATCAAAAATATTCTGAAAAAAGCCATGCTGAAGATTAGGAATAAACCAAAGTTTTATTTGTATATACATATCTATTGTAACTTACCAGCAGCAATATCTTATTAAGATTATTAACAGAATCAGCAGTAAAACCAATCCTATCAGAGATGCCAAGCCAACTGACATCCAAAACCATACTGAAAATATAACATTAACAGTATTTATATATAAATATCAAATCAGCAGTAAAACCAATCCTATCAGAGATGCAAAGCCAACTGACATAAAAAACCATACTGAAAATATAACTTTGAAAGTATTTATTTAAACGAAGCAAATGAGCAGTAGAATCCGTCCTATAAAAGATGCCAAAACCAACTGCATTGTATTAGCCATACTGAAAATATAGCATTAACAGTATTTATATCTATAGATCAAATCAGCAATAGAATCAGTCATATCAAATGTGCCCAAACCAACTGCCAGCAATATTGAAGATAAAACATTACCAGTATATATATATATAAATCAAAATTTCTTTCTTTTTTTAATTTTATCAAATTTTCTCTTGTGTGAAAAATTCCGGGTCCATTCAACGGCTTTTAATTGTTATTTTCTACTTCTCTTGAATAAATTCCAGCATAAAGTATTTGAAATAAACATTTAATTCAGACATTTATTTCATTTAAATATCAGCACATGATACTGGCCTCGTAGAAATAAAAGGTTATTTCACATAACGGTGGTCTGGCCATTGGTTTACTGAAAAATTTGCTGCTTGAAGTAAACCCTATTCACTAATGCATCAATTACATAGTACAAAAATTTAATTAAAAAAACATCTTTTGTCAGTTTTTAAGACATTATGAAGCTAAACACCGATATTGCAGTCCAAAGATATGTGTTCGGAGAGCACCAAAAATACAAAAATAAGAAAAAAGACATATAAGTTAGAGAATCTTTTACTTTGCTTTGTACATTGATATTGTCAGTGTAAAAATACACCAATGAATGAATGTACAATTGTCATTTTAGTATTGAAACGTTAAAAGTTCAAGGAGGGATTATTGGGTTTTTGCGACATCATTGATTTTCGTTCATACGGTCATACCTTGGTAGTTTTAAACCTACACAACCAAATAGAAAAAAGAAGGGAAACGGGGAATGTGTCAACAAAGTTTACTATAAAGATGAGCAACAATACAGAGTACAGATTAGCTTTCAATATAGACACAGTGTCTAAAACAGAGCATCGTTTTGTGTATCTAAGCAAAAGTTCAACAATTCAATAAGAATGGTGTCTAAATGATTATTTATGCCGTAAATACAATGAGTTAAATGAAAATCAAGTTCGTTCGACTACTTTTGCATATTTGCCAACAATTAAAAAACTTTTTATCAAAGGGAGATAATTCTATACTGAAATACCATGGAATAAGTCAAATGCATTCCAGATAAGGTAGTTGATTCCTATTATTTTTGAGCATGTCAAAAGCATTTTAACAAAACGCATTTATTATAATTTTCCCCAAAACTGTGTGTTTTTTTTAATTTTGGGGTCCCATAACTTTAAGATATCTCCCTTTTCTTGAAAACTAACAAATTCTTCATGTTTCAAAGAATAATTTTTCTAAAAGGTCCGTGACATGTTTTTTTTTATGTTGTTGAAGTTCTATATCGTATCAATAAATATACGAAATTTAGGAAAAATGTATCTCTGCTTATGAAAAAAATAGACCCTTGCATTGTGGCAAAAGGCTATTTCCATATAATTCTATTGTAAATAAAGTGCGAAAAACCAATTTGACCAATCTTGACATATCCGTGCTCCCCCCC